>VRLP01003582.1:0-61830 GCA_009660295.1 Lophius piscatorius | reverse complement strand
TTGAACCTGGTTCCTCCTGTTCACACTGAATTATATCTGGTCGAACCTGGTTCCTCCTGTTCACACTGGTTTATATCTGGTTGAACCTGGTTCCTCCTGTTCACACTGGTTTATATCTGGTTGAATCTTGTTCCTCCTGTTCACACTGGTTTATACCTGGTTGAACCTGGTTCCTCCTGTTCACACTGGTTTATACCTGGTTCTACCTTTATATCTGGTGTCTGCTTTCAGTTCGGTTGCGGCGCTGACTGAGTGCATGAGGAATAAATCTCTGGCAAAGTTCTTTCGGGAGCGTCAGGCGTCGTTGAAGCGTTCGCTGCCTCTTGGGTCGTACCTGCTCAAGCCGGTTCAGAGGATCTTGAAGTACCACCTGCTGCTCCAGGTAGGAAGAGACTAACACACTTGTCTGACACCAGTGCATGCTGGGAAACCGATGATGATGGTGATAGTATTGGTGATGATGTCGTTTTTGGTGCAGGAGATAGCAAAACACTTTGACCCGGAGGAGGAGGGTTATGAGGTGGTGGAGGAGGCCATCTACACCATGACTGGAGTCGCCTGGTACATCAACGACATGAAGAGGAAACATGAGCACGCCGTCAGACTGCAGGTCAGTCACATGACCACTACAGGACAGATACGCTGCTGTGGGAAAGTATTCAACTCTTAGACTTTAACATCTAGATTCTAGATGTTCCACCTTCAGCAGCAATATCTGGAACCAAATCCTCCAGATAGCTGGAGATCAGGTCCACAACAGCATCTGGGCGGAGTTCAGGTCCACAACAGCATCTCGGCGGGGTTCAGGTCCACAACAGAATCTCAGCGGGGTTCAGGTCCACAAAAGCATCTCAGCGGGGTTCAGGTCCACAACAGCATCTCAGCGGGGATCAGGTCCACAAATTCATCTGTGGCTGTGACGCAAGTCAGGGTCTGGCCAGAGGGAGCCACGGCTGCACTGACTGTGCCATGTTCAGAAAGCCGCCACCGCCCAGCAACGCCACTCCGACATGGAGGAATGTGCTGATTTTGTGACTGGATACATGAGTCCACTCCGCTTCACTCCCATGACCCATGACAGGTGTACCAGATCCAGTAGAAACCACATCATTAAATATGCGGACAACACAACAGTTGTTAGACTCATCCGGGACGACAACGACCATGCCTAAAGAGAAAAAGGGAAAGACTTTCTGGACTGGTGCTCCACCAACCGCCCGGTCCTGAATGTTGACAAAACAAAGGAGGTCATTGTTGACTTCATGAGAAACAGACGGACTCACGCTCCACTGAGGATCAACCCCTCTGTGGTGGATAGTGTGAAGAGCGCCAAGTTCCTTGGGTCCACATCCCTCATAACCTGTCCTGGACTCGACACACCTCGGCTCTGACCAAAAGAGCTCAGCAGCGTCTGCACCTCCGCCGCAGAGGTGCCAAATGAGGAGAGCACACCTTCCACCTCCCATCCTCAACACCTTCTACAGGGAACCATAGTGAGCCAACTGACCAACTGCATGTCTATCTGTTCACCCTCCTCCCCCCTGGCAGAAGGTACCACGGTATCAGGTGCAGAACAACCAGGTTCTGCAACAGATTAATTCCCTCTTCTATCAGACTGCTGAACTCCCTCTAACTCCTCCAAACTCTACCTGAAATAATTACCTGTGTGAATATTCACTTCATGTAGACTTCTTGTTTTTATATCTATTACTGTTGATGCCCTTTTTTTAACTTTTGTGCTTTTACTTTATTTTGCTACTGGGCCAAATGCAACTTAAATCTGTCCTGTTGCGTCCTGTTTGAACCGTCTGGTGGATTGTCTGAATGATTAAAAAGTTCATCTTGGGTCTTGGAGGGGAGAGAGGCCAGGCCTTCTCCATGTGTAGATGATGTGTCTCACTGTGGACCTGTGTAGTCGCAGAACCTTAAAAACAACTTTGGAACCCTTCACACACTGATGGACATCAATCAACCTCCTGGAAGTTCTGTTGATTTTGGCATAGTGTGCAGCTGGTGAGACCTAGGAGCCAACTTCCTGCTTCTGAAAGTGGTCTACTGAAGTGATGATGTGGTTTAACAGGACTGGTAGAGATAAGGTCTGGGTGGTTCTAGTCCAGTTGGAACTAGGATTTAGTTTCTGCGGTGGCCCAGCCTCTTCTTCTGTATCATTTTGTACTTCCTGTTTCCCTCTGCTCGTGACACTGCAGCTTATAAATCCAGGTGTTACTGTGTTTCCTTCAGGAGGTCCAGTCATTGCTGCTGAACTGGAAAGGACCGGACCTCACCACCTACGGGGAGCTGGTTCTGGAGGGAACCTTCAAGGTTCATCGAGCTAAAAATGAGAGAACGCTCTTCCTGTTTGACCGCATGCTGCTCATCACCAAACGCCGCGGGGAACATTTCGTCTACAAGACCCACATCTCCGTAAGAGGAAGGAAGATCTAGTCACATGAGAATCTGACCTTGAGTTGTTGTTTATTTGTTTGTTTTTTTGTTTTTTTGTTTTCAGTGCTCCACCCTCATGCTGATCGAGAGCGCCAAAGACTCTCTGAGCTTCAGCGTGACTCACTACAAACATCCCAAACAGCCTCACACCGTCCAGGTCAGGCCGCCATCGCCTCGCCAAAATCTGCTTTTTCTCTTCTTCTGTTGTTCACGTGTAGTAAAAACACAGTGCAGTTGTCTATTTAGTGTAAAGGCTGTTTAGTCTGTATAAATAGATTGATAATTTATTCACCAAGAGGGAAATGTTGTTATTTTTGTGCGTATTTGATGCGTTCTGTGTTGTTTGGTGGCTAAAATAAAGTCTGATGGTGGAATCTGTGGCAGTTACTCGTTCCTCTGCGTTGGTGACTCGTTCCTCCGCGTTGGTGACTCGTTCCTCCGCGTTGGTGACTCGTTCCTCCGCGTTGGTGACTCGTTCCTCCGAGTTGGTGACTCGTTCCTCCGCGTTGGTGACTCGTTCCTCCGCGTTGGTGACTCCTTCCTCTGCGTTGGTGACTCGTTCCTCTGTGGTCATCTGTATGTTTGCAGGCAAAGACGGTGGAGGAGAGGAAACTGTGGGCTCATCACATCAAACGCATCATCTTGGAGAACCATCACGCCATCATCCCTCAGAAGGTAAGGAACCACTCAACTCAGTATTCACGTTCCAATTTGATCAGTTTAACCATTACTATGTTACTGAAAAGGGCTAAATTCAGTTTTGACGGATGGATGGGTGGATGGATGGATGGATGGAAGGATGGATTGAGGGTTCACGCTCGCTGCCTTGTGTTTTTCAGGCTAAAGACGCCATCTTGGAAATGAATCCAACATGTAAGTAAATATTCAATGTTTGTTTAAATTTATATGACAAATATATTTTTTGATGTTTATTTACGTCATCTGAAACAGACAACAGCAAATGAAGATTTGTTGTTGCTGTTATTGATGGAAGCATTTGTTCTCTTCTGGTTGTTTGTCATGCCGTCTTTTTCTTGCTTGTCGTTGTTTCTTTACTTCCTGCCGTAGACCCGCCCAGGTATCGTTACAGTCCAGAGCGGTTAAAGAAGTCTCACTCTGATGAGTTTTCTAGAAACGGTCGTCATGGGCGACGATGGTCAGGTAAACACAAACAAACAACAGGAAACACCACCTGTTAATCGATTTTTGGGTATTTATTGATGGTGATCAGTTTGTTGTTGTGATGCCTGAATGTTTTTTCTTCCTCAGAGCCGGCCAAGCAGACGGTGAAGAGCAGGAGCGGTAAGAGCAGCTTCTGATTGGGTTCCTCTAACTTCAATCTGTTACCGTGACAACCAGCCTGTCATTGCAGTGAATGATCTCATGAACAATCAATCTCAAATCCAGAGGTCAAAGATGTTTTTGATTTGACCTGCTGTCTGTATGTAACCGATCTTCATCTCTGCTCCTCCTCCTGTCCTGTTGACCCTCCTCCTCATACTGCAGCCCCCCTGAAGGTAAGAACTTCTTTATTCAGCATGGGACTGCTGGTCCTCAGTAGATCTGTAGATGATGGAGGGACGTTTGTCTGTGATGAGGATGAGCATGATGAAGACTAGCACTGCCCTGCTTTAACTGCAGTTTGTCAAGTTTGAAGGTCATGAACATTTAATTTCATTCTTTGGTCTCCATTTTGGTTACGTATATTATTTCCATTTAATTTAATTTGGTAAACAACCCAGCCACAGTAGGGTCAAAGGTCAGTGTACTTCCAAAAAAGAGTGAGAGAGAGAGAGAGAGAGACACAGGTGAGGAGAGATACAGACGGGGGAAAAGCAGCAAAGATATCAGCTAGAATCCACTTTCTCCAACATCTCCATGGTCGATAATAACATTAATATTAATGTAACATATAGTGATGAGTTTATGGGGAAATACTATACAATAATAATAATAATAATGATAATAATAATAACAATAATCATCATCATGAGCATCTTGTGATCAGAGGACATCCAGCAGGTCCACAGCAGCAGAACCATCACCAACCATGTGACCTTACAGGGCGAGAAAACACAAAGACTCCAGGGAAGAAGTCAAGTTAGTAACATGCATTTAATCCAGTAACATGCATTAATCCAGTAACATGCATTAATCCAGTAACATGCATTAATCCAGTAACATGCATTAAAGTGAGAGGGATGTATAAAGAGGGACAGTGAGAGAGGAAGAGAGAAAAGCTCAGTGCATCATGGGATATCCTAGAAATCTGTTTTATGAGGGAGTCAAAGGTCATATCCTGATCAAAGAGAACTTCCAGGTTCCTCACAGTGGTGCTGGAGGCCAAGGTCATACCATCCAGAGTAGATATATCATCAGATAAATTGTTTCTAAGGTGTTTGGGTCCCAACACAATAACTTCACTTTTATCTGAATTTAATAAGAAGAAGTTTCAGGTCATCAAGGTCTTAATGTCTTTGAGACACGCCTCTAAATAGGATTAGTGATTAGATCCACCTGGTTTCATTGATAAGTACAATTGTGTGTCATCAGCATAACAGTGAAAGTTTATGGAGTGTTTCCTGATAATGTCGCCTAAAAGGAAGGGCATCTGACTTAAAACTTACGCCAACAATATGCAGACCACAAAACTGATTGTGTGGGGGGGTGGCTGTAGCTCAGTGGGTAGAGCGGCCGGCTGCCAATCGGAAAATCAGAAGGTGGCCGGTTTGAGTCCCACCAGGGTCTACATGCCGTGGGGTCCTTGAGCAGGACCATGAAAACTTTGCTCCCCGGGCGCTTCAAAGGCTCCGCCCGCTGCTCCCTCAGCGATGGGTCAAATACGGAGAAAGAAATTCACTATGTTGTTCTGTGTGTGAGGAATAAAGGATTTATTATGATGAAGGTTGTGAGCAGTTAGAGCAGAGTTTCTGGAGTGAGTGGGATGAAGGGGTGAGAGTGGTGGCTGGAGCAGACCTCAATGGTGCTGTTGGTGAAGGGAGATGAGGAGGTGATGGGCAGGTATGGTGTTAAGGAGAAGTAACTGCTGATGGGGGTGCTGTAGAGGCAGATTCTTCAACATGAGGAGTTTCTGGCGTCTTGCAGCACTCGGACAGTGAAGGGGTGTTACCGGGGGACGGACGCTCTCCGCAGAACATCACCTCCAGCAGCACCATGGGCTCCAGCCTGCCTGAGGCTGAAACGCTCGCTGAGGAAGAGGAGCTCGGCAACAGGAAGGACTCTCTAGAACGGCTGTTTTGCAGCGAGGAGCTTCCTAAGAGACGTGGTCTGATGGGAGCAGAGGACAGCCAACCGGACGAGATCCAGCTAGACGACAAGCAGGTAGACGACTTCGCAAGCTCTGTTTTGGCGGCCATCTCCTTCTGGTGCTACAGGGTTACCATGGTGACGGTGAGGCTTTCTGTTGCCAGCCATCTTGTGTGGTCCCGTAACACGCTGACCTGACGGATCACAGCGTCCCCACTCACTCACGAATAACCCACTAGAACCTCCTGCTCCAGAGCTTCATGTCTGCGGTCCATGAGCTTCATGTCTGCTGTCCACGAGAGTCATGTCTGCGGTCCATGAGCTTCATGTCTGCGGTTCACGAGCTTCATGTCTGCGGTCCACGAGCTTCATGTCTGCGGTCCACGAGCTTCATGTCTGCGGTCCACGACCTTCATGTCTGCGGTCCACGACCTTCATGTCTGTGGTCAACGAGCTTCATGTCTTGTCTGGGGTCCACGACCTTCATGTCTGCAGTTCACGACCTTCATGTCTGTGGTCCACGAGCTTCATGCCTGCGGTCCACGAGCTTCGTGTCTGCGGTCCATGAGCTTCATGTCATGTCTGCGGTCCACGACCTTCATGTCTGTGGTCAACGAGCTTCATGTCTTGTCTGGGGTCCACGATCTTCATGTCTGCGGTCCATGACCTTCATGTCTGCGGTCCATGAGCTTCATGTCTTGTCTGGGGTCCACGATCTTCATGTCTGCGGTCCATGACCTTCATGTCTGCGGTCCATGAGCTTCATGTCTGCGGCCCTTGAGCTTCATGTCTGCGGCCCTTGAGCTTCATGTCTGCGGTCCATGAGCTTCATGTCTGCTGTCCACGTGGGTCATGTCTGCCTTCCATGACCTTCATGTCTGTGGTCAACGAGCTTCATGTCATGTCTGCGGTCCACGACCTTCATGTCTGCGGTCCACGACCTTCATGTCTGCGGTCCACGACCTTCATGTCTGCGGTTTGATAGTAAACCTCAGGTGGGTCAGGAGGTGAGAGACGTCCAGCTGTACCTCCGTTTGTGTATCTTCTCTGAGCTGACCCAGACTGAAGGTCTTCAGTCGCCGTCTGGCTTCATTGATCTGTGTAAACGATCCATGAAGACGTTTGTCTTTGCTGCGAAACTAAACTAAAGTTAACTAATAATAATTAAAGGGCTGCACAATACGTCCTTTCAGCAACATCTCCAGGTGTCCTAACTGCAAAACCAGCCACACTAGAAAGAAGGCAAATATTCTGTAATTATATTCAACTTGTCCTGAAATCAAACAAATTGAAATCTGAAGATCAAAGATGTGAAAGTTTAGTTGGTCTAGAAGTGTTAAAACAAGCGTAAACATCTCCACTGAACGACTCAAAACCAGACCAACTAGGTTGATCGTGACTGTCATGATCAAAGGTGTGCGTGTGAACGCATGAGACGCTGGACATGGAAGACGTTCTCACCAGCAGATGTTGTGCAGCCCCAGGTATTAATGTGAAATAAAGGGTCAGTCCACTCAAAAGAGGACTAAAAGTGTCTGACACGTCTCCACAGGGTCACATCACTACACTCAAATTCATCCGTCCATCATTATGGACCTACTGCAAAAACCTCCGGGCATTGGTTAAGAAAACGTTGCTATGACATCACAACGTGATGATGAAACAGATCGAGGAGATACCGAACCTGCCTCTGGGTAACATTCCAACGTCCATTTTATTTATAACAACCGAACGACATCAAATACAATGGAAAAAATCTCTTCTCTCTGAGGGGAAAAAAAAATCCCTCACAGAGCACAAACCTCTTATTCGCAGACAAACAAACAAACAGACGCGCAGGGGGAAAACACGACCTCCTTCCTTTGCAGACGTTAGAACTCAGTGAAAAGCCAGAGAGAACAGGTGAGTCCTCCGTAACGATCCAAACGTTTCTGGTTCTAGCAGTTCTTACTAGGCCGGTAATCCAGTCTGGAGGAGCCTCTATGAGTCTGGATCCAGGAACGTCGAGGAGGCACTGACTGGACCATCTCAGAACCTGTGTTGGAGATTTAGAGTGTAAAAGCTTGGCTCGACTATATCCATTTAAGATACAGAACCACATTGGGTTACTGAGGACCAGTGTGCTTACAACAGAACAAATGCACCATCCAATTTAAAACCTGAAAAACAAGTAATAAACTTAGAAATCATTCCTGACGCAGACGGGGGGCCAGAGGAGGGGGTCATGTGACCACGCTGTCTTTTACCAGTTTGAAGATCAGCAGCTGAGCTCTGGACCAGCTGGAACTGGAGAAGAGAGGACTGCTCTATGCCCACACAGAGTTACAGTGGTCCAATGGAGAACCTTCTCTGAGCCTCTGGCTGAGAGGAGTGGGCTTAACCTCTGCAACATCATCCAGCAGGACCCATTTGGTGGTGGGTCAGTGATGGTCTGGGGAGAAAATCCTTTCACGGTCTCACAGACCTCCCGTTGTTAACCAGCGGTACCTGACTGCTGTTAGGTACCAGGATGAAACCGTCAGACCCACTCTCAGACCTCACACTGTTAGTGCGGACACTGGGTTCCTCCTGGTCCAGAACGATGGTCGGATTGTGTAGGCAGTTCCTGGAGGACGAAGGTCTTGATGCCATTGACTGGCGCTCAGGTTCTCCAGACCTGAACCCACCTGAGAACCTCCGGTACGGTCTGTATCGCTGCATCAGATGCCACCAAGTAGAACCACAGATGGTCCAGGAGGGCACTGATGTTCTGATCCAGGTCGGGGAGGAGATCCTCAAGGACACCATCCTCCATCTCATCAGGAGCAGGTCCAGATATTATCAGGAGAGCTTTTGGGCACATGGAGGTCAAAGGTCAAACCACTACTGGTACACATTATGAGTTGATGAAAATTCACTCCAATTGGATCACTTTGATTGAGGTTCTGCTTTTGAACCCTGTCCTCAGAGTGTTTGTGATTCTGGTTTCCACTGAACGTTCTGACCGCAGAGAGCAGAGAATCTCCTGTCCGTAAGAAATTACTGTAAATTATCGCCCATAATTATTCCGTAATCTTGCTAACAAACAGACCAACCAAGGTACAAACCCGACCCGATGAGGAAAATATTCTGTCTCCTCTACAAAATCCCAAAAGGTTATTTGACTCACGCGATCATCAAGAAAAAAAAATTGGGTGGGAACAGTTGCTCTTTCCCGGTATGGGTGAATTGACTGTTTAACTGAGTGTAGAATAAGAACCAATGCAGTTCTGGATCATTTGTTCTTTGTGTCCGTTACTCCGAGCTCTCTGGTCCAGTATCACAGCTTTTGTTTGTTCTTTGTTGAAGGCGGCGGAGGGACACGGTGTCTCTTCCAATGGTTGTAAGACAGAAGATGGACGACTTCCTGAAGAAGAGGCAGATGCATCGGCAGCGACCCGAGAGCAGGTGAATCAGAACTTTGTGTTAAATGAATTCTTTCTTGCTTTTCAAGAAACCTCACTGGTTTGTGGTTCATCCTCCTTTGCTCCTCCCACTGTGGAGTACCCCAAAAATCTGCCGGCTCGCTAAAAACCCTTTCTGGAGTGTTTTAAGGACATAAAAGCTTGGATGGCCCTTAAGTTTATCCATTTCAATTAAAGCAACACTAAAGTCATGGTGTTTGGACCCAGCGGTGCCAGCGGTGCCTCCACAGTTTCCAACCTTGGCGTCCAAATAGAGGCGATTTTAATCTGTGGTTCAATCCGGCTTTTATCAGTCGAGGATTTATTGTTTGGTGATTTTGAAAACTGTAAACCTGCTTTCCACAGAGCACTTCTGGACCTTTATATTAGGTGAACCAGAACCTCCCTCTCTGGCCCACATTTGTTCCAAAATGCTTTTAACAAATCCACCAGACTGGGGACCATGCCTTTTCCCAACCCGAAGAGGTCGCTGCCCTGCGAGCTCACCGCCTGCTGGGATCAGCGTTGGGTCGCGGGCAAATCAGAGCAGTTTCTTTCTCCTCACACAGGAAAGGTCGAAGGTCTTTGTTTAAAGTGACTGCTGATTCCAAAACTATGTTCATCCATGATTTTCCTTTTCTTCAGGCCTCGACAGATATGCTGCCGCAGGAGAAGATGCCAGAGTCGGCACTGACTGAAATCCCTGAACCAGAACCTGCTCCTAATTCAGACAGTTTGTCTGCGACTTCTACCAGGAACTCTCCTCAGAGTGTTGAGGAACTGCAACTTGAAAGAGACGCAGAGGTCCCGGAGAAACCGTCCGCTGCCACGCCTGACTCTGATTCAAAAACCCTGAGTAGCGAAGAATCTTCTGAGGACGAGGAGGACGGGAAGGAGACTGCAGAGACAGAGGTTGGAGCCACCAGCATCCTTCCTTCCTCTGTCCTGGACAAAGCCAGCGCCATCGCCCAGCACTTTACCAACAGCATTAAACGAGGCAGCCTGGTCCAGGACGACAACCGCTCCCTCGGCTGTGCCTCACCACTGCTGCCCAGCAGAACCGGCAGCAGCCGCAGCCTCAGCACC
Source organism: Lophius piscatorius (assembly GCA_009660295.1). Taxonomy (NCBI): domain Eukaryota; kingdom Metazoa; phylum Chordata; class Actinopteri; order Lophiiformes; family Lophiidae; genus Lophius; species Lophius piscatorius. The sequence continues at coordinate 51,610 of VRLP01003582.1, read as the reverse complement.
GAACCGGCTGACAGACCTCTGCGGTTCAACAGTGTGTGTTCTGAATCTGCAGAGACCTTTGGCGCTACAGACCTGACGCTGCTCTCTCCTCGGGAAGACAGCCCTTTCGACGCCAACCGAGGCATTCGGCGGAGGCGAGACTCCACCCTATCCAAGCAAGACCAGTTACTCATCGGCAAAATCAGAAGTTACTATGAGAAGGCTGAGAACCAGGATGCCAACTTCAGCCTGAAACGCAGAGAGAGCCTGACGTACATCCCCACTGGACTGGTCAGCAGCTCCATCAGCCGGATCAACAGCATTCCAAAGGATAAAACCAACCAGACTAATTCGTCTACCAGCACCACATCAGCCAGTCTCGGTCCTTACTCTGCAGAGCCCAACGTACCCAGTGAAAACCAGGGTCACGTGGTCTCAAGTGACTCTTTGAGATTTGATCAGAGATGCCCGGATCCAGGAGATTCAAGGGAAAGCCAAAGGTCCGGCTCACAAAGCACGCAGGACAATCCACCTGAGGATGAAGAGTTTAGACCTTCATCTGAAATGATCAAGATCTGGCAGACAATGGAGCGAGAGATCACCAGTTCCCAGAGTGAAGACAAAGGCTGTGAACGATATGGAGAACAAAAAAACGTGGGAGTCAACGTCTGCCTCTCGGTGAAGAGCCAAACCAAGAACAGTGACCTCAGCACAATCACAGAGGTAACCACGGATCCCTCACCACATAAAGTCCCCGGTGCGAGTCAGACAGGAAGTCTGATGGACTCAGCGAAAGTTTCTGGCGACGAGGCCGTCATCCTGAAGGCTCCAGTTCCTCGGGTCAACCAACTGAAGGCTGAGGCAGAGGGTGGAAGGCCAAGGTGGGATTCCAAACAGCTGGATGAGGTAGACAAGACAAAGACCAAAGTCCTCCATCTGGCTCGCCAGTACAGCCAACGATTCAAAACAAGCATCCCCGTAATCCGACAGCGAAGTCGGGGTTTGCTGCTCGACAAAAAGACCTTAGACTGTGTGGTGGAGGAGAAGGAGACTGCAGGTACCGTAGATCCTCCTAGAATCCTCCTGATTCTGTTCGTCTGCCAACTTTTACCTAAACACATTTAACATAACCTGTAGATGCCTTTATGGTGTGTTCAATAAACAACACGCAAAGGTTGCTGTCTGAACCTGGACTGCTTCACATGAGTGATCCTGATCTGCTTCACTGAGTGAACCCGGAATTTCACTGCGTGAACCTGATCTGTTTCATTGCGTGAACCTGTACCGTTTTACTGCATGAACCTGGACTGTTTCACTGTCTGAACCTGGACTGTTTCACTGTATAAACCCGGACTGTTTCACTGAGTGAACCCGGACTGTTTCACTGAGTGAACCCGGACTGTTTCACTGTGTGAACCCGGACTGTTTCACTGAGTGAACCTGGACTGTTTCACTGTGTGAACCCGGACTGTTTCACTGCGTGAACCCGGACTGTTTCACTGCGTGAACCCGGACTGTTTCACTGCGTGAACATGGACTGTTTCACTGCGTGAACATGGACTGTTTCACTGCGTGAACATGGACTGTTTCACTGCGTGAACATGGACTGTTTCACATGAGTGAACCTGATCCGTTTCACTGAGTGAACTTAGACTGTTTCACTGTGTGGACCTGGACGGTTTCACTGTATGAAACTGGACGGTTTAACTGTATGTTCCTGGACTGTTTCACTCTATAAACCTGGACGGTTTCACTGCGTGATCATGGACTGTTTTCACTGAGTGAACCCGGACCGTTTAACTGGGGGAACCTTAACTGTTTCATTGCGTGAACCTATACCGTTTTACTGCGTGAACCTGGACTGTTTCACTGTCTGACCCTGGACTGTTTGACTGTATAAACCTGGACTGTTTCACTCTATAAACCTGGACTGTTTCACTGTATGAACCGGGACTGTTTGACTCTATGAGCCTGGAAGGTTTCACTGCGTGATCATGGACTGATTCACTGAGTGAACCTGGACTTTGGAGGACTCAGATAAACAAGCAGGTTGTGATGAAATCATTTTGGGTTTCTTTCAGGTAAACCCAACCCACCTCTGGATCCTCACAACAAAGTAACCTGTCTACCGCCGAGCCCCGTTGACCTGATCCAGTCCCAGACTCCCAGCCCCGTCTGTATCTCAGTGGGCAACAAGATGGTGGTCTCTTCAGGTCGGGCTCGCTCCTGTAGCCCCGAAGGGCCCCCCCTATCCTCCTCCAAAGAGGGCTTCCACTGGCCTGACGTCCGAGAACTCCGCTCTAGATATACGGACCTTAATCGCTCCCAGAAGAACCCTGTTACCCGGGCCCGCTCTGTCCCGGAGAAGATGTTTGCTGGTGGTCAGAGGAGGCACTCGACGTCGTCTAAGCCTCGCAACAGCCGGGACATCAGCAGGGAAGAGCGCAGAAAACGTCTTCATAGAGCCAGTTCTCTGGACCCGCGGCTGAGCAGAGCAGAGGTGACCGAGCTTCAGGAGCTCCAGGATCAGGTTTCTGCTGGAAACAATGATGGGTACTACGTCGCAGCTGAAGCACCCCTACCCAATGACCCTCAACACAAGATTATCATCATGGAGATGCTCCCGGAGCCAGAGTCTGTGGAAACAGCTAAAGAATCCAAAGATGATGAAAACGACTACGTTCAGATCCGCTCCCCGACCAGCAGGGAGAAGATCTCTATCATGGCCGTCATCGACCGCTGCCGGGTCTACCAGGAGTCTGAGGAATACAAACAGAGGGACGACGCCAAACCCAGAAGTGAGCTGGACACCACGGCGACATCCTCGAATCAGGACGAAGAGTCTCAGAAGACGAGCTCAAACTGCGGACAGAAGACAGAAGGTGGTCACCAGAGCATCGTGAAGAACCTGAGGGAGAAGTTCCAGAGCCTGAGCTGAGCAAAACCTCAAACTTTGGATTAGTGAGCCTAAGCTCATATGAATAAGGTCCACAAGCACAGACGACAAACTCTTCATGTTGGATTGTTGTGATTCTGAACATCTAGAGGCCAAAGTCATCTCTGAGGGATGAGAAAGATTCATCTTCCTGAGCTCCTGTCCTCTGTAGATAAATATGTATATAACTTTAAAAAGTCCTCACGCACAAATTATTATGAGAATATTTCATAAAAGCTTTTTGTACCGGAAATTGTTCCGTTCTTTGGGTTTTAAGGGAAATGTCACAGTGAGGGATCGGTCGGGGTGTTGCTTCATCTTCTCAGACCTCCATGTTCCTGCTCAGTCTAACCACTAGATCTGACCTCTCTGAAGGTCACTGGCTAAAGGAACAGTCCAACATTTCAAAGACTCATCTTCTCCTGTCTATTTGAAGATGCTCTTTTTTTCCAAAAGGAAGGTTGATCCGGGTAGGTAGATAGCCTAGCTTAGCACAAGGCGTGGGGGAAGGAGGAGAGTGCTAGCAAAGCTAAATCAAAAAAAAAAAAAAAAAACACCAGTATATTTTCTCTCTTCTATTTTTGTCAGACGAGACAGAAAGACAATACGTTTGCAAAGAGAGAGAAAGATGGTCTGACTTTTTCCACAGTTTGACGTCAGGATCTTAAATACAGAATCTGTCAAGAAAATCGTCTAGTATTTAAAAGGTGCCAAATTATTAAGAATCATTGTACCGTCAGAGAATCCTGATTGTCATGGCTGTGGACATGTTGACAGAAGAATGTGTCCAGTCGTGTCCAGCAGCGCTTCAGCGTTTTATCAGACACAGTGGTGTCATCAGCATAACCAGAGACATTCTGAGATCAATCTGAGCCCAGCTCGTGACTTCTTCGTCCGTTCACGAAACGCTTTGCTGAAACCACTGAATCTGTATTTGTCTGCACACAAACCACAGTAGCTCTGCAGTAAAAAGTTCTTCTGGGACCTTTTTATGAATGAAACGTCAAGAGATGATGATGAAGGTATCGGTATCATCATCGGGGGAAACGCCCCATTGATCTTAAACTAATGGATCTGGTGTCTCAATTTTGGTGCTGTTTAATTTTTTTAATACATGTCCAGTCTGCCCAATTATTTATTTCCTAATAAGTCAATAAATAAACAGATTTTAAAAGGTTACACACTTTTGAGAGCTTGTTTGAGCAAACTAAAAATGATTGTCACTAGTGTGCATCAGATTTGGGATTTGAACCTGTGACTTACATGAAAGCTTCATGTTCTTCATTTATTCATTCAGTCACTGTCAACCGTCAGGCTTCTACCTGTTCATTCATTCATTTGGTCCTCTTATTTATTTTACCTGATGTAAATAGAAACACCTTAAGTGTCTGTCTGAGTCTTTTATGTACAGACCTGTTTGTTGACCAGGAGACGTCGGTTCTCTTCCTCATTAAAATCAAACATCCACGATAAACCGCCAGAGTGTGTCTGATTATTAGCAGGATAATCCTTCTACTACCAGCAGGCTAATTGGTAAAAAATGCTTTTGATCATTCATTCATTCATTTATTCATTCATTCATTCACTCAGTCATTCATTAATTCAGTCGTTTATTCATTCATTCAGTCATTCATTTATTCATTCATTCAGGCCTGGACCCTGTTTTCAAATCATTTATTCAGTCAGTCAGTCATTTATTCACCCAGTCATCCATCTATTCATTCAGTAAGTCATTTTTTCAAGTCATTTATTCATTCAATCAGTCGTTCATTTATTCATTAAGTCATTCATTTATTCATTCACTCGGTCATTATTCATTCATTCAGGCCTGGACCCTGTTTTCAAATCATTTATTCAGTCAGTCATTTATTCACTCAGTCATCCATCTATTCATTCAGCCATTCATTCAGGCCTGGACCCTGTTTTCAAATCATTTATTCAGTCAGTCCTTTATTCACTCAGTCATCCATCTATTCATTCATTCAGGCCTGAACCCTGTTTTCAAATCATTTATTCACTCAGTCCTTTATTCACTCAGTCATCCATCTATTCATTCATTCAGGCCTGGACCCTGTTTTCAAATCATTTATTCATCCAGTCAGTCATTTATTCAGTCATTTACTCTTTAATAATAATAATAATAATAATACATTTAATTTATAATGCACTTTACATTTGGATCAAATCTCAAAGTGCTACAAAGTAAAAGCATCAATAAAAGAATAAAATAATAACTATATAAAAACCTGACCAAAAAGCAGCAATGTTAAAGTTATAGGTTCTGCTAAAAAGGAAAGTGTTAAGTCCTTTTTTTTAAATGTAAAAATGAAATGATTTCTTTCAATCAGTCATTCATTTATTTATTCTGTCGTTCATTTATTCATTAAGTCATTCATTTATTCATTCAGTCATCCATCTATTCAGTCATTCATTTATTCATTCAGTCATTTATTCATTCAGTCATCCATCTATTCAGTCAGTCATTCATTTATTCATTCACTCATTCATTTATTCATTCAGTCATTTATTCATTCATTTATTCATCTATTCAGACAGTCATTTATTCATTCAGTCATTCATTTATTCATTCAGTCATTCATTATTTCATTCAGTCATTTATTCATTCAGTCATCCATCTATTCAGTCAGTCATTCATTTATTCATTCATTCAGTCATTCATTTATTCATCTATTCAGTCAGTCATTATTCATTCAGTCATTCATTATTTCATTCAGACATTATTCATTCAGTCATTCATCTATTCAGTCAGTCATTCATTTATTCATTCAGTTATTTATTATTTCATTCAGACACTCATTATTCATTCAGTCAGTCATTCATTTATTAATGCAGTCATTTATTCAGTCAGTCATTCATTATTCATTCAGTCATTCATTTGTTCATTCATTTATTCATTCATTTATTTATTCACTCAGCCATTCATTTATTCATTCAGTCATTCATTTATTCATTCAGTCATCCATCTATTCATTCACTCATTCATTCAGTCATTTATTTATTCATCTATTCAGTCAGTCATTATTCATTCAGTCATTCATTATTTCATTCAGACACTCATTATTCATTCAGTCATTCATCTATTCAGTCAGTCATTCATTTATTCATTCAGTCATTTATTATTTCATTCAGACACTCATTATTCATTCAGTCATTCATCTATTCAGTCAGTCATTCATTTATTCATTCAGTCATTTATTCAGTCAGTCATTCATTATTCATTCATTTGTTCATTCATTTATTCATTCATTTATTTATTCACTCAGCCATTTATTCATTCAGTCATTCATTTATTCATTCAGTCATCCATCTATTCAGTCAGTCATTCATTTATTCATTCAGTCATTTACTCATTCATTAATTCATCTATTCAGTCAGTCATTATTCATCCGGTCATTCATTATTTCATTCAGTCATCCATTTATTCATTCAGTCTTTTTTTCATTCAATCAGTCATTCATTTATTTATTCTGTCATTTATTAATTTAGTCATTCATTCACTCAGTCATTCATTTATTCATTCAGTCATTCATTATTTCATTCAGACACTCATTTATTCATTCAGTCATTCATCTATTCAGTCAGTCATTCATTATTAATTCAGTCATTCATTATTTCATTCAGACACTCATTTATTCATTCAGTCATTCATCTATTCAGTCATTTATTATTTATTCTGTCATTCATTTATTCATTCAGTCATTCCTTATTTCATTCAGACACTCATTTATTCATTCAGTCATTCATCTATTCAGTCAGTCATTCATTATTCATTCAGTCATTCATTATTTCATTCAGACACTCATTTATTCATTCAGTCATTCATCTATTCATTCAGTCATTTATTATTTATTCTGTCATTCATTTATTCATTCAGTCATTCCTTATTTCATTCAGTCATTCCTTATTTCATTCAGACACTCATTTATTCATTCAGTCATTCATTTATTCATTCAGTCATTCTCCATTGCCGCTTGTCCTGTTCAGGGGGCGGGGCCTTGACCCTGTTTTCAAATCTCACAAGAACAGTTATAAGATTATCTTATCTTATCTTAAGATCAATAAAACAGAAAATAACGTGTTCCCCTAAAATTAACACAGAATTCGGATTTCAATGGCGACGACGGCCAGATGAGCCGAGATCTACGATTCTGAAAAGAACTTAAACTAGAGAAAACACAAAACCGCCTCCAAACCCAACAGAACCCTGGGTTCAGGAAAAGTTCCTGCAGGTTCCTCCATGAATGTCTGAGTTACTGCCAGCCTCTAAGTCTACTGACAGCTCCAACAAACTCTCTGAGCATCTCTCTGTGTGCAGACGCTCGTCTCCTGCGCCTTCCACTTCAGTGTCTCTGTTCAGCCCACCACCAAAGGACCATCAAAGAAACTCTTGAAACGAAGCTCCACCCCTTCTCACGACAGTTAAACGAGATATTACCGAGAGGCTCGTTAAATAATACCGATCCGTTAACAATCGGTCCATTCTGACACCTGCAGTCAGACTCACCGGTTCTAGTTCTGGTTCTGTTTCAGTCCAAACTGGTAACATCAGGTAAAATAAGATTAGCCTTAATCGTCCCACAGCAGAAAACTTTCAAAGCCGTTCACTGTCTGCTGGGAGCGGCGGCACCGGTAACGATCCCTCCTCGGGTCCAACTACGGAAACCCGCTAGGACTTTTTCTTCCAACAAAAAACAAGTTTGATCGGCTTCTCTGAACTCATTAAATATGCAGAAGATGGTTTATTCTGAGATGTGCATGTTTATTATTTCTCTTTGGGCTGGACTAGAAGAAAGTGCCCCTCCAGTCTGCTGTGAGGAAGCTGAAGCTTGGACATTCCAAAAGGACAACGATCCAAGGCGGACGTCAAAGTCCACAAATACTTGGTTCCAGAAGAAGACCTGGAACCTTCTACAGTCACCTGACTTGAATCTCATGACAGATGTCTGGTGGGATCTGAGGGAGGCGGTTGCAGCAGGTAACCCCAGGAATATTCCGGTCCTGGAAGCTTGTATTTATGAGAAAGGACTAAGATTCCTCAGAAACTCCAGGTTCTGGTGGCGCATCACGTCAGCAGCGGGTCAAAGCTGCTAGAGGTTCTACAAGGTCCTGGAGACGCTTCCCTCTAATGTCAAAATCATTCACAGATACCTGCCAAATGAAGCGATCAAAATGTTCCTGTGTGGTTTTTGAAATTTGCAAACAATGGAAAAATAGTGGATTTGGTCATTACCTGTCCAGGTGTCAGACCAGTTCTTCAACGGACGACGGTTTCTCAGATTCTGGCCCACAAACACAATGACGTTATCTCTAAATCATAGAACTAAAGTTTCAGCCGTGACTTTTACTGTGATGGGACGGCTGGTACCGTGACCTCTGACCCCGCCCACAACAGGCGGGCGAGGCTCTTGGTCAGTCCGTGGACGAAGATTCCTCTCAGATATCTAATCTTTCTCTAAATGATCACTGCTGGAGTTTGAGGGTCGAATACATCTTTTATTACGTTTTTACCGAGCAGACGGACGGTTCTCCCGGTAAGAACACATCTCTGCTTTGTCTGACACCTTTGTTTGAGAAACCATCCATTTAGAACTTAATAGCTAATTGGTAAAATGTACGCCTTAACTGGTTTGACCGATAACATACATTTAATAATGTAATTGTAAACTCGAATTCGGCATGAGTTTAATCAGCTAGATATTGTTTATCAAACTTAAAAAACTCTTTTAAGGTAGTTTTTAAAGCCACTCTAACGCGCTGTTACCGGCGCAAAACGTTACCGACAACTGCGTCATTAGCAGAGCTCTCAAAGTAACAGATGTCGTTTTAGAGAATTCAAAAGCTTCTTGGTAAATAATTATTTTTGACGAATTCAGCCCAACATTCTTAATGTACAGATTCTTATCAAGTATGTAGTGTACCGTGTGTGTACTTTACTTAAAATTGCGAAGAAACCAAAAATTGGAGGAATTCTAAATGGAGTGTGGTGTGAGCGCTACAGAGGCGGGTATGAGCTCGGTGCCAGCTGGGTGTGTCTCGGGGTGATAAATCACTTTTTAACCTTTGCAGTATTTCTCTGATCACACACCCTAACATAACGAGTAAAAATATAAAGAGTGTTTAGATCTATCTGCTACATAGGAGAACATTTCTTATTTCTTAACTTAATTAGTAAACGAACTTCGTGAAACGATGAAGTCAGTTTTTATATCTTTCAGGACAGCTATAAAGTTTAAAGTTTATTTATTGTCCATATTTGATTTCCTGAAGAGGCGTGTTTGTTCGCAGTCTAATTCCAGATCCGAGTAATAAGATTGAAATATTCCGTGGCTTTATTCCACAGACGTATAAATATTGTTCGTGTGTATCAGGAGTGTGTAGTTGTCATGTTGTTCATTCCGTTCTTAGGTTTCAAATATAGCATTATATTTATATCAAATACGTTTTTCTTCATGGATATTTCGAATGGAATAATGGCTTTGGTGTCATCGGGATTCAAGATGTGATCCACTTTAATTCAGTTCTTTACCACAGAAATACATCTTATTGCCTCGTTTGATGAATTTCTTTTTGTGTTATTCTGAATTATTTAGGTTTTGCTGCACGTTCTAGCCGGTGTGTTTTTGAGCTTCGTTATTTTGGATTAACGTCTTTAACGTATTATTGTGAAAGAGCTGGCAGGAAACGACTCAGTCGACTGGTATGAAGGAATTTCTCCACCCACTTCTACACACTCATGCACACACACACACACACACACACACATATAGGCTCACACACACACTCCTACTGTCTCACCACACCAACCCACTTGTGACCCCTGACCCACCCGTGACCCCTGACCCAGGACAGGAGGAAACAGTTTTCATTTGGGGCACTTCTGCTAAATGAAACGTAAACTCTAGATTAAAGTTGATGATGCTGACAGGCCTCTCGTTAATGATGGAAATGATGTCACTTCCTGGTAGCGTGTTTTGAAGCTCAGCTGATCGACCAGATTGAGTTTGAACACGTCCACCTTCCATTCAGGTCGAACCATCATACTCCACATGAACGGAACCGGTCTGTTCAAACCGGATCTAATATAACTACTATGGTTCCCTCCCGACGACCGGCGCCATGGTAACGAGATGATGATGGTTACAATCAGCTTTTATGGTTCCTGATTTACCCTGGTGTCTGCTCCACCCCTCCACATTGTGTGATGGAGGACCTGCTGACGGACAGACACTGGGGACCAGAAACTCTTTGGATGGTCTTCATCAGTAGATCAGCTGACCTCTGAACTCCAGGAAGAAGCTGATTGGATGTTTGAATAAGTCTTCTCTCGCTGCAGATTCTCACCATCATGGCAGCCAAAACTAAATGGGGAGAGGTGAAGGACCGCATCACAGGAAGTCCCGCTCATGACCCGGATGCCACACTGGAGGCCAATCTGGAGAGCGCAGACCCCGAACTCTGCATCCGACTGCTGCAGGTAAGACTGCTGACACCTACTGGCCACTGCAGGAACTACATTTAAAGCTTCATTCATCCAAAATCTACTATAAAAGTAAAAATGGGTATCTGTGAAGGAAGTAGGAGCTCCGGTTTTTAACGGTGCCGATGATCCGACCGAAATGCTTCTGGATCCACGTATCTCAGAAATGTTTTATTACCATTTATAGCTGCGAGTCTTCGGCGAGACTTAAACTGAGATCAGAGGGGTCAGTAAAAATGAGGGCGAGGTTGTCGGTCCTCCGGTGAATGTCAAACTCTCGTCTGAACTAACCTCCCGTCTCCCACCCCTCAGGTTCCCACCGTCATCAACTACTCGGGTTTGCGGCGGCGGTTGGAGGCCAGCGATCGGGCCTGGATGGTTCAGTTCCTGGAGCTGCGGGGTCTGGACCTGCTGATGGAGGCGTTGGAGCGACTGTCTGGCCGCGGCTGCGCTCGTATCGCAGACGCCCTGCTGCAGCTGACCTGCGTCGCCTGCATCCGAGCCGTCATGAACTCTTCTGAAGGACTGCACTTCATCCTGGACAACCAGGGCTACGTCAGGACCCTGACCCAGGGTGGGTTCATCAGGTCTCCTTCCTTTCACACCTGTCCTCTCGTTTATCCTCTGCCTCTGTCTTTTTTCGAGTCACGTGACCTCACCTGTGCTTCCCCTCAGCTCTGGACACGTCCAACGTCATGGTGAAGATGCAGGTTTTTGAGCTGCTGGCGGCGCTGGCTCTCTTTGACCCTCGGGGCCGTCATCTGAGTCTGGACGCCCTGGACCACTATAAGGTATCTGACAGAGGTCAGGGGTCGCAAAATCTTTGTTCACCGAAGATTTTCTCTGATCCTTCTGCTCACAGTATCTCCATGAGCGAGTGAACGAGCATCACTTCCACCTTCCTCAAAGTCCTGAACCCCACACAGGTTATCTAGTGTTCCTCAAGATTATAATCCACAGGATTATCTTGTTCCCTACGGAATGATAATATAATAATAATCATCTTTTTCCCGAGACCATTATCTTGTGGAACTAATAAATGATCATGTGGGTCATAAGACTTCTGTCCAGAAAGTTCATCTAGTTATTGTTTTAAATATATTATTATTACATATTCTCTAAACAAGTTATGTGAATATTATACAATTTATATATATGTTGTTTTGGGCAAGATTATTTTGTCCTCATAAAATTGTAAGAAGGAAATAACCCTTATAGAACAAAATCATCATTTTTGATAGAACCAGTTTAACTTGTTTCAGCTTTTTGTATGTTCGTTCAATTTTTGGTTTTTCGCTTGTAGTGAGCCCAGTGTTAGCTCTGACTGAGCCCAGTGTTAGCCCAGTGTTAGCTCTGACTGAGCCCAGTGTTAGCTCTGACTGAGCCCAGTGTTAGCTCTGACTGAGCCCAGTGTTAGCCCAGTGTTAGCTCTGACTGAGCCCAGTGTAAGCCCAGTGTTAGCTCTGACTGAGCCCAGTGTTAGCCCAGTGTTAGCTCTGACTGAGCCCAGTGTAAGCCCAGTGTTAGCTCTGACTGAGCCCAGTGTGAGCCCTGGATTAGCCCAGTGTTAGCCCTGAGTGAGCCCAGTATTAGCCCAGTGTGAGCCCTGACTGCAGATAAAACCTGGAACACCTGAGATCAGCTTCAGGTGGTGGGTGTGTTCCTGGCCTCACTCAGGCTTGTTTTTGTTCCGCTCTGAACCCAGAAACTATGTGTGACGCCACGCCATTCATCAAGTCGACAAGAACCGACCCGTCGGCCCGCTCCTCCATCTGGAAACATCTAAGATGTTCTCCATAATAAACAAAACTTTTGGCAAAGGCAGAGATTTAATTAATATAGAAATTTGTATCCTCACTTCACCCAGACAGCTATCAGCCATAACACTATAACCACCAGCACAACATCACCTGCACACCTCTGAAGGTTCTGCTGTGGTATTGGGTACCAATACGTCAGCAGCAGATCTTTTTGAAGTGGAGCCTCCGTGGATCGGACTGGTGGTCCAGAAATATCCATTGATGCTGGACCTGATCGAGATTTGGGGTCTTTGGAGGCAGGACCATGTTGTTCTTCTTTGGACCCCTTTGGTAGGTTCTAATCACTGCAGACCAGGAACATCCAACCAGACATGAAGTAAACACATCAATTTTATTCCGACTTCACCGGTCAGGGGTTGTAATGTTATGGCTGATTGGTGTATTTCAAATGAGTAAAATGTATCAGGATGAAACCACGAAGAGGGTTTCCTCTCACATCCTCAGGAGGTTCACGAAGGTTCTCTCAGACTTCAGAGGACATGTTGTTTTGGTATCTCGACACATCTGAGATGTTAACGGTCTTCTTGTCTGTGTCCAGAGCCTGAAGAAGCAGCGGTACCGCTTCAGCGCCATCATGAACGAGCTCCACGCCACCGACAACGTCCCCTACATGGTGACGCTGATGAGCGTCATCAATGTCCTGCTGCTGGGACAGGAAGACCTGAGGAAGAGGGACCGACTGAGACAGGAGTTCATCGGTACCACACCCATCACTCTAGTCTGGGTCCACAAAGGGAAAGAGTCCAGGTCCACACAGTGAAAGGGTCCAGGTCCACACAGGGAAAGGGTCCAGGTCCACACAGTGAAAGGGTCCAGGTCCACACAGTGAAAGGGTCCAGGTCCACACAGTGAAAGGGTCCAGGTCCACACAGGGAAAGGGTCCAGGTCCACACAGTGAAAGGGTCCAGGTCCACACAGTGAAAGGGTCCAGGTCCACACAGGGAAAGGGTCCAGGTCCACACAGGGAAAGGGTCCAGGTCCACACAGTGAAAGGGTCCAGGTCCACACAGACAAATAGTCCAGGTCCACACAGAGAAACCAACGATTGAGATTGTCTCATGTCGTTTCAGGTCTTAAGCTGCTGGATCTTCTGCCCAGACTGAGGTAGTCCTCCTGTTTGTATCAGTGATCAATCTCATGTGTGTCACTCAGATCGTGACCTGTGACCTTTCTGTGTGTCCAGGGAGACGGAGGACGAGGACCTGAACATCCAGTGTGATGCGTTTGAGGACTCTCTGACAGAAGATGAGGAGGAGATGGAGAGACTGTATGGAGGCATTGACATGAGCAGCCACCAGCAGGTCTTCACCTCGCTCTTCACTAAGGTAAGACCACCTACATCACCTCCAGCCTTAACAACTCCTTCAGCATCAGCACCTTCATCTCCACCTTCAACATCAACATTAGCATCTTCATCCACCCTCAACATGAGCACCTTCATCTTCCACCTTCAACCTCAGCACCTTTATCTTCCACCTTCAACATGAGCACCTTCATCTCCACCCTCAACATGAGCACCTTCATCTCCTCCCTCAACATGAGCACCTTCATCTCCACCCTCAACATGAACACCGTCATCTTCCACCCCCAACATCAGCGCCTTCATCTCCACCTTCTATTTCAAGAAAGAGGCCTGCAGGGTCTTAGATGTTCTCTCTGGATCTTCTGTGACTTCCTGGATGAACCTTCACAGTTTTCTTGGAGGAACTCTGGAAGGTGGTCCACTTCTGTGACGGTTCTCTATTGTTCCAGGTCTTCTCCATGTGTAGATGATGTGTCTCACTGTGGATCTGTGGAGAACCAGAACCTTAGAAACTGTTTTGGAACTCTTCCCAGACTGATGGACCTCAATCACCTTCTGGAATTTCTGTTAATTTTGGTATAGTGTGCTGCTGGTGAGACCTAGGGGCAAACTTCCTGCTCACGAAGATGGTCTACTGAATTGATGATGTGGTTGAACAGGCCGGTTGTGATCTATTCTAGATGGGTCTAGTCCGGCTGGAACCGGCATTCGGTCTCTCAGGGGGCGGAGCCTCTCTCAGAAAGACCCAGTTGATGGGGTTGCCGAACCTTTGTGGTCCACTAAACTACTTCTGCTACAGTAATCTTCTTCCTTGTGTCTTGTGTCCAGATTTCCAGCAGTCCATCTTCAGTCCAGCTGCTGTCCATCCTTCAGGCGCTGCTGTTGGTGGATCCAGACAGAGCCGAGGTCTGGTTGGCTCTGGAGCTGCTGGCGGACCGAGCCATCCTGCTGTCCCAGGACGGTGAGTCGGACCAAACACACTATTCGAGTTGATGAATCATCATGATCTTGCGTTCAGACCAGATCCAAGTTCTTGTCCATCAGGTCCAACATGTTAGATGTGTAAAGATCTTTACTTCTGCCCCCACCGTCCATAAATGTCCTGATCCTGATCGGTCCTGGTGTGTTTCAGATGACATAGATTCAGCTGACTGTCTGCTGCAGAGGCTCCTCCCCCAGAAGTCCTTCGCAGCCAATCACAGAATCCGAACCATGGACCGGGCCATACAGACTCAGCTCCCATACACTCCTACCGGCCAATCCGACATGATCATCAAATATTCTACGCCCACAAGTGCTTCAGCACCACCTGTTCAAAGTCCCACCACTCCATCCACACCTACCTTACCTGGTCTAGGACTTCCTCCTCCTCCTCCTTTACCGGGTGTGGGACCTCCACCTCCTCCTCCTTTACCTGGTATGGGACCTCCACCCCCTCATCCTTTACCGGGTATGGGACCTCCACCTCCTCCTCCTTTACCGGGTATGGGACCTCCACCTCCTTTACCAGGTATGGGACCTCCACCTCCTCCTCCTTTACCGGGTATGGGACCTCCACCTCCTCCTCCTTTAGCGGGTATGGGACCTCCACCTCCTTTACCAGGTATGGGAAGTCCTCCCTCTGCTCCAGGTGAAATCATCATAGCTCAAACAGTTCAAAGTCTGGCCAGCTCGTATTATAGCTCCGCCCCCGCAGTGAGCTCCACCCCCTGTCCCAGCCTGCGTATGAAGAAGCTGAATTGGCAGAAGCTCCCATCCAGAGCCCTGACAGGTCAGTTTACCAAGATTATGACCTTTGTGTTGGTCCTAGATGGGATCAGAACCAGGACCATCCTGGTGGAGACACTGACATGTTCCTCTCTCTGTAGCTCATCAGTCCTTGTGGACGTCGGTGTCTTCAGACTCAGTGGAACCAGATTACTGCAGCATCGAGCAACTCTTCAGTCTGCCTCCAACAGAGACCAAGACCAGAACCAAAGCCAAGGCCCAGCCCAAAGAGGTTCCTGCTACACTCACTGCAACACAACATGAATCTCCATCCCGTGGACGTCTCTTAAGTTCACGTCATCTTCTGATCCCCCCCACAGATCTCCTTCATCGATGCCAAGAAGAGCCTCAACCTCAACATCTTCCTCAAGCAGTTCAGATGGTGACTAAATCTATTCAGCCAATAAGTCAAGGTTCACGTTGTGAAACAGTCCAGGTTCACACAGTGAAGGCTGTCTTCTTCCTGTCTCACCTGTAGTTCCCATGAGGACTTTGTGTCTCTTATCACCAGAGGAGACCGATCCAAGTTTGATGTGGAGGTCCTGAAACAGCTGATCAAGCTTCTGCCAGAGAAACATGAGGTCAGAGGTCACCCTAAACTCACCTGTCCCTCACCTGTATTTATACATTTGAGCCATTTCATCGTCCTACTTCTCTCCTGCGTCTTCAGATCGAGAACCTGAAGCATCACCAGTCAGACCGGGGAAAGCTGGCCTCCGTGGATCAGTTTTACCTGCTCCTGCTGGGCGTCTCCAGGTAGAACAGCGCCACCTGCTGCTCAAATAACACAATTCTTTCACGCCGGTTTGCGGCTGCATCTTAAGCAGGCCGCTCAAGTTTAATTCTGTCGGCTGTCTTTTTTTGTCTCAGAAATAGCATGAGATAGCATGAGGCTACGGTAGCATGATGATAAGTTAGTACGATATAGAATGAGGCTAAGGTAGCATGATGATAAGTTAGCATGAGATAGCATGAGGCTAAGGTAGCATGATGATAAGTTAGCATGATATAGAATGAGGCTAAGGTAGCATGATGATAAGTTAGCATGAGATAGCATGAGGCTAAGGTAGCATGAGCTGTGATAGCGGTTTGAAGGAACTCACGTGTGTGTGTGTGTGTGTGTGTGTTAGCTACCCTCTGAGGCTGGACTGCATGCTACTGTGTGAGGAGAGCAGCTGTGTGTTGGAGACTCTGAAGCCCAAAGTTGACTTGCTGGACCGGGCCTGCCGGAGTCTGTATACAAACAACACACACACACTAAATACAACACACACATTAAACACACAAACATGTCAACTGTTGGCATTCTGGATGTGATGGAGTGGGTGGTGCCCAGAAGATAGAACCTCACATCAGGACTATTTCACACATGGGGAGATTGCTGAAATTATCTATGGCACAGCTCTCAAGTGGAGCATTCTGGGTAGACTGTAGAGAGAGAAGAGCATTCTGGGTAGATGCTAGAGAGAGAGGAGCATTTGGACCAACAGTTAAAGTATGGCTTAAAAGTGTTGGAGATAATTCTCCCCCTAGTGGTCGAAATATACAACCGACCTTTCCCAAATGACCTATTCCTCGCCATAAGGTCTATGTGGTAATAAAATTTTGAAAATGATACTTGAAATAGTTTTGCAGTTATCGCGTTTACACACAGTTTGCCCGATGTTTTGTAGATAATGAACCGATTTTGATTTTGATTTTGTCTGTTTTCAGGTGTGAGGGAGAGCGTTCGACTGCCCAGCTTCTGTAAACTCATCCTGAGTGTTGGAAACTTTCTCAACTACGTGAGTATCCTCGTGCCGCGTAAAGACTGTAGAGAAATGTTATTTATGAACAGACGTGTCGGTCAGCTGTGACTCTTTATGTTTATCAGTAAACAACCTTTTTATAATTTAATGATAGAGTTTATTTGAATAGCTAGACCCTCTGCAGAAATAGATCACATAGAACCGGAGTCATAGAACTATCAAATATCTGCATTGTTTCCTGTCACATAGGTTCATTACATCACTGGTTGCTCTACGATGTCATCAGTCATTGTGTGATGTCATGATTTCAGGGGACTCACACGGGGAACGCTGAAGGTTTTAGGATCAGCACTCTGCTGAAACTGACCGAAACAAAAGCCAACACGTCCAGAATCACTCTGCTGCACCACATCCTGGAGGTACCACAGCACCGCTCAGACCGGTTCAGATGTTTGAGAAGGTAGCCACGGTTCCAGGAAGCAGCTTCACAGCTTCTGGAGCAAACAGGTTCCTTCATATAGGATGGTATCAGATCCCCTCCTGGTTCTTCAACTTTATACATATCAGTCCAAACTTTAAAACTAAATTTAACATAACCGTCTGTGAGGTGATCAGTGTGTGAGGTGATCAGTGTGTGATGACGTCATCAGTGTGTGTGAGATCGTCAGTGTGTGAGGTCGTCGCTGTGTGATGAGGTCGTCAGTGTATGTGAGGCCATCAGTGTGTGATAAGGTTATCTGTGTGATGAGGTCATCAGTGCGTGAGGTCAGGTGGTGGACCTGAGAAGGTCCGTTCCGGCTTACTAACCCTCCAGTGTTTCTGTACTGACGTGGTTCTGGGATAAGAGTGGGTCAGGATTCCTCCAGTGACGTCAGACAGTTTAGTCTAAGAAACTCACAGAAATTGAAGAAACCAGCAGGAGGTCCGATAGTTCTTCACCATTAGAATAAAAAGTATTTGGTATTTGAACCTAGAACGTTTTGAGTGGATCTTTATATAAAGAGTTTGGTCTAGACCTGCTCTTTCTGGAAATCACCTTGAGACAACTGTTGTTGTGAATTGGCGCTATATAAATAAAGATTGATTGATTGATCTTTGAACCGTAGTCTTTGGTTTCTCCTCCTCTTCAATTCTCCTTCTACTTTTTGTAAAGTTCATGTTTCCATTAACGCTTCATTCAGACGTGTTGTGATTGACAGGAGGTGGAGAAGAACCATCCAGACCTGCTGATTCTACCAGATGATTTGGAGATCTGTGAAAAGGCTGCTGGGTAAAAAAGACATCAGAGAGTTAAATCACCTTCACCGTTGTGTTGTTGAGAGCGTGAGGAGTCTGTCCAAGAAAAGATCTCCTGTGATTTCATGGACTGAATCTTTGACTGGTTGAGGTTGTAATGTTATGGTTAATCTAACCAGATGTTGGATGTTTGTCTTTAGGGTGAATCTAGAGTCAATTAAATCGGAGAACAGCGCTCTGATCAGTCGACTGAGAACATCTGAGAAGAAGGTTCTGTCTTCATCGGAGGACGTGCAGGAGCAGTACCTGTCCCAAATACAGGTGATGAAGATCAGCCTCCACCCCCTGCTGGAGGATTCATTCCTCCTCTTTATGTTCTATAATCAAAAAGTTCCATTAAAAGGACCTCCTTGGAGACCCGATGTCCTCTTCTTCTGTTCTTCTTGTGTTTTCAGGAGAGCCTGCAGGCGTGTGAGCAGCTGCAGCAGATATTGTCCTCGATGGAGGACAGGAGGACGGACCTGTCCGTCTACCTCTGTGAAGACAGCAGCAGCTTCTCCATCGACGATCTCTTCAGCACCATCAAGACCTTCAGAGAACTGTTCCTCAAAGCCATCAAGGTCGGCAGCCAATCGCAGGCCAGCACTGACAGCAGCCAATCACAGCATCATGTATAAATCTTATTAATGCTGGTTCTGCTTCCCATCCATCAGGAGAATGAGAACCGTAAGCAGCTGGAGAAGAGGAGGAGGCAGCAGGAAGAGGAGAAGAAACGGAGAGGAGACACCGCCAAGATCAGTGAGTCAACAGTCCAGAGTCCTCAGCAGGTAGAACATCCGGTCTCGTCCATCCAAAGCTTCTGCATCGTTAGGACCTGCAGACAACCTTCAGAACCTGCTGAAGGAAATGACAGCGACCAACATCTCTCGTGTGACATCTGGTGGACGTCTGTGGTGTGACATCTGGTGGACGTCTGTGGTGTGACATCTGGTGGACGTCTGTGGTGTGACATCTGGTGGACGTCTGTGGTGTGTGAAGTTTATAGATGTTTGTGCTCTGCAGACAGGAAGGAGGTCTCCGTTCAGGATGAGGGCTGCATCATCGACAACCTGCTGGCTGATATCAGGAAGGGCTACAATCTGAAGAAGACCAGACCCAGAGCTGAGAGGGGCAGCCGGGTCCACGGTGAGGACCGGTTCTGGACTCGATTCTGACCGTCTGGGGATCTGTGTCTGATTTTGTTGTCCACTTCAGATCATCCTCCCACCACACGGAGGTCACTGGCTCTGGACCAGCTGGACTCGGCTGTTTCCATTCAATCAGAGGAACCAGCAGGGACTGTCCAGATCTCCACAGAACCGCCAGCTAAAGCAAGACCAGAATCAGTGTCGGCTGAGAAAGACCCGTCAGAGACCCAAAACTCCTCTGAACACTCCAACTCTCCTCATCCTCCTGCCGCTGCTGCCGACAGTGAGGAGATCCATTACCAGACCAGAGACCAGAACTCTGAGGAGAACTCTGGTCCTGGCCCAGAGACTGGAGACCGGAGGAAAGACGACTCGGAGTTTGAGGAGATCGAGTCATTGGAAGTAAGAAAACCCGATTCTCGTCCAGAGAAACCGGAAAAGAAGTGTAGGACCGGTCCAGCAGGTAAATTCTGATCAAGAGAGTGTTTGTAACAAACTGATTCTGGATCTTGGCTCAGGTACTGATGCACCGGTCAGAACTAAACTAAAGGGGCAGTCTGTAGAATTTAGTGACATCTACTGGTGAAGTTCCACCTCACACATCAGCCCACCCCTGTCTCAGAACCTTCAGGCATCAGTGATGTCATCCGGTCCTGTCATGTGATCAGCTTCCGCTACATACATGTAGAAATGTATTTATTCCGTAACGCTCTAGGTCAAAGGTTAGATGGAAGATAACTCCTGTTATCACTCTGTCCTCGTCGCGGTAGCCCCTTCCTTACGGAGTCATCTCCAGAGGGTCTATGAACCTGACCCTCCAAACTGATCCTAAGTCCCCAGGGGTTTTATAAAACAGAGCACATGAAAACCTTCAACAGGTTCTGTGTTTCCTCTCTGAGCATAACAGACTTTCAAAATAAAAGCACCGTTAATCTGCTTTTATCTCCTTTGTTTTACCTGCAGGAGCAGTTGTTGGTTCTAAACCCAAGTCAAAGAAAGGATGTGTGACGCACTGAGGTGAGTCTTCGTCATCCCCTGATCCCGGACCCGTCCGAGCTCGGACCCTGAGTTCAGTCTCTCAGGCTGTGAGCTAGTGGCTCCGCTCCATTTTACCTGCAGACGGACAGAAATCCACCCGGACTCTCAGGTCAAAGGTCATGACAAGTGGTGCACATGTTTCACCCGACATAGCCATCAACGTGAATCATCTTCACGTCCGACCTTCCTTCGCGGCTTTTCTCATTATTGTATCATTTTAACGCAGGCTTGTGATTGGTCGACTTCTCTGGGGGGCGGGACACAGTCTGAGGGGACGTCTATCCTGAGAGGCTGAATTCAGGGGGAAAAGCTTGCAGTTGTTTCACTTTGTGTAGTTTTTCTCATGATTCTCATTTTGTGTCTGAGTCAAGAGCGCGCAGGTCTCCACGGCGGCAGAGATGTGCAACGGTCGACAGCTGATTGGTTGTGAACGTTTACCTGAGCAGGTGTGACCAGCTTCATTTCTGACGATGTGAATCAAGTTCACTGATGACGGACACGGTTTAGATACAAAAAATAAACGTTCCTTTTTAAAGGTTTACTTCATCAAATTTTAATATTGCATCATTAAAAAATTAAATTAATTAATTGTGAATTGAATATATTTTGAAAATAAAACATTCTTCAACTACAACTGAATCATCTCAGACGATTCATTCAAACTGAACACGCCGCTCCAACGGTTGAACTTCACCTGGGATCTCAGCAGTTATGACCTCTGACCTCAGGTCTCTGTTTCCCCACAGGACCGACTGACGGATAATAAAACCTAGATATCATTCAATTTCTTAAAAACTGGAATAAAGGAAGTCCTTGTTGGCGCCCCAGAACCTGAGCAATGAGATACTGCCATCTGCTGGCCGTCTGTCTGAACTGAGCCTGCTGTAGAAATCTATGGGGGTCTCCGCAGGTCGGAGGCAGTAACCATGGTTACGGAGAAAGTCCTGAGTGATGAGTAGAGTTATTAGAGTCACTCAACACCATTATGTAACTGGATTCAAGTTAAATAAGGTTCAAACCGTTTTTTAAAAACATGCTTTACCAAAAGGTTCAGCTAATCTAATGAAAACGGTCAATTTTACATCAATACAAAACGTCATCATAAAAAATAGTTTTATAGGTCTGATTTTTTTACAGGGAAACAAAAATGCTTGTCATTTTGGGCTAAATTCAGAGTCAAAGCTGCTAAATTAATAATATTTGATTTATAAAATATGCAGATAAGTAATTTTTCCATGTTTGTATTTTGGTTAAAGGTGCAGTCCCGGTTTTATCTCCGTAACGTCTTTGAAATAAGTGGAAAGAATTTTATTAATTTTTTGTAGTGTAGTTGACAAACATGATGGTGGGCGGGGCTTATAGAAGCTTACGTCCGAGCTCCACATTCACATTTAGTGAATATAAACTGCCCATTTTTTAATTTGTACTTTAAATATTAGTTTAAATATACCAAACAAATAACTATCAAAAAAGACAGTTTTGAAATCTAAACCAGAAGATTTTAGAAAAGAATTCAGACTGTAGAGCTGGGGGGTGAAGGAGGAAACTCTGGGTTAGATAAACCTGGGTTGGTTAAACCTGAGATGATCACAGGAGTGAAAACATGACCTCCTTCGTGGAGGTTATAAAAGAAAACTAGAAAGAAAACTACACAAGTACACACACACACACAGGTTCAACATATTGTCTTTATAATGTAGAAAAATAATGATTCAAATGATCCAATTTTTTGTTATTATTTAGATGTTTCATTAGAACTTTCCTGTGTTTCTTTAATTTTCTTTTACCTGACTCCGTCTGAGCACTGAGGTGACGTCATTCCAAACCAGAGCGTCCCCTCACGAGGTGTCGACCGTCAGATCACGTGACTCCACTTGAAACTAAAGAAATATATGAATTAACAGTAACAATAATCATAATAATGGAGTAACGATTTCAACATCCGCATTGGTAATGATGGTGTGTGTGTGTGTTTGATGTTTCAGCAGGTTGATCATCTGAGGATCTGTCAAATTAACGGCAGTTGGTCCGGAAACCGGCTATCTTTCACAATAAGAGCATAAAAAAACGGTCACTCCAAACCGCTAAGAGCGGAGAACTGCTGTCCTTGAGATGTACATGTTTATTTGTTAATCTCTTAATATATTTTTACATTCCAGGCTTCTACTTTTCTCTAAACTAACCAGAATTTTGTCTTTGGGATTTCATTTGTTTTAAAATTGCATGATAGAATGCACTCCTTAAAAAACACGTTTAAAATTAAATAGAATTAGTAAAATCCTCCTCTTGTTATAATCCATATATCATCTGTGCTTTCACAATCCGAATAATCAATTATATAAATTATACAATGAAATTTAGTGTGGCTTTTGTCATAGAGTAGGGATCGGTCAAAGTCTGTCTTAAAATTCAGTATCAGCAGCAGCAGCTAAATAAACAAAACTAAAGTGCCTCCGTAACAGTTTATCATAAAATATGCTAATTTTACTTAGAACACACATTTCCGTCATGTCCTCAGGTTTTCACTCAGCTCTTTTACCAAACTATGTTTGTTTCTAATGATAAATGGGTTTTTTTTTATTAGTTTTGGACAATCACTTATACAACTGTCTTTATTGTTTAAGATTCATTTATGGAGTTTATATTGGATTTTTAATTGATCCTCTCTGCCAGAGATGTTAGTATTAATTCAAAATCCAGGCTATTATTATTATTATTTTGGGAGACATTACGTCCTTTTGATGACCTCACGAGATGACGTCATGTCGGGTCAATGTATATTACAGCAATAGGACATAAGGTTGGCCAAAGTCTTCACAGCAGAGAACAAATATAACCACAAACTGAATTATAAGACAGATTTGAACAATGTGCAGGACAATAAAACCACAAAATAAGAAGGAAGGAAGGAAAACACGTCATAATACATTTTTGTTTGACGGATTTCGTATGAAATTCTATCGTTTTACCGGTTACCGTGGGTCCGGTTGTGCCTTAGTGGATTTTCTTGTAATTTCCCGCTTTGTCCGATGCTTATATTTTGAAATCCCACTCATTTGGCTTCCGGTCGATGCCGTCGTACGCGTTGACGCAGCTGGTGGCCGCTGGTGCGTCAGGAGGAGAGAGATGCCATAACGGCAGCATCAACGACAGAGCCGAAGGATATCACTTCTCCATCAGCCCCTAATCGGTCTTCAGATCCGGTACCGGCTCCGGTAGAGTCTCATGCTCTGCCCGCCTCGGAGAGTTTTAGTCGGGACTCTAATCAACCGAAACGAGCGGCGGCAGCATCTGGAGCGGAGGTAAGGGTGGCAGGTTGACGGTAGGGGGGGAAGGTGACGGGGCATGGAGGAGGAGACCGACATGTCTGTCTGTCTGTCTGGATTCATTCGCCGCCACCGCCTGACCTCCGCGCATCCAGGTCGGAGGGGCCCTTCCTGTCCGGCCTGCATCCGCGTGTGAGGCGCTGAGGCCCGGTGGGATGTTGTCTGATGAGGCGCTGAATGTGCGGGTTCTCCCGGGTGTGGCTCGGTCCAGGTGAACCATTATGAAGTCACGTGATGTAATGACAGGTGGAACTGTTTCACCCAGCTGGTTCATTCTGTTCGAACCCACTTTAAACAGCTGAAACTGATTTAAATGTCAACAATTAAAGCTATTTGTGTATTTGAATTAGAAATATCATCTATAATAAATATTCTTTGGTGCTTTAATTACATTTTTTAAACTCTACAAGCTTATCTCTTTAATTCAATGATTCTGTATTTGCGTATTTAAGTTGGAGACTGCTCACTTTTTAACTTTCCTGTAAAACAGATTGAATGACTTTGATATACAAAATGTTCTATAAAATAAACGACTTTATATCATTTCTTTAGACGGATAAACGATGTTGTTCACATTGTTTATTCATTATATCTAAAATTACGTGCAAACATCCAAATTATTCTACCTGCCATCAAATGTTCCTGTCAAAATAATCGATCCGTCAGCAGTTTTCAAAAAATCAAATCGAGCAGGAAAATTTCAAAGAGATCAATGAAACACGTTTTTCTTTTCAGTATTCAAGCGTGAGTGGTCGTCGGCGCTGTGGTGAACCGGCGGCGACTCCTGGGTGTATCCCGCCTCTTGCACAGTGTCGGTTGGGGAGAAGCTCGAGCCCCCATGACCCTTCAGGGTCATGGGGGCTCTCCCATAGAGACCCAGGGTCTCTCCCATAGAGACCCATCATCAGTCAGCGACTGACTCCGCCCACTAGGTATCCTCTCCCATAGAGACCCATCATCAGTCAGCGACTGACTCCGCCCACTAGGTATCCTCTCCCATAGAGACCTATCATCAGTCAGATGAAGCTGCTGGTTTTTGGTGAAATCAGTGGGAGGTAGTTTGGTCGGGCGAGATAAAAGCTGTCGTCTCCATCAGTGGAGCATGACGTCGGCAGGTAAGAATCATGTCTAAAATACTTCATGTGGATTAATTCAGCCCTGAAGATTCCCGAGGCAGAGCTTGATGTTCCAGTCGATCTAATATCCAGACCTCCTTCAGGAGCGTTGGGTACCCTTGGAGACCCAAAGAATGAGGTCAAGAATAGCAGCAGCTGAAACGAGCTTCCCTCAGGGGGGTGTGGTCTGAGCTCTGAGGGATCAGGTGATCCCTCAGAGATCGCTAAGGGGATCTGCTGTTCCTTCATGTAGAAAGGAGCCAGCTGAGGTTGTTCATCATCTGGTCAGGATTCTCCTCCCTCTGGAGGTTCTCAGGGAATGTCCAGCTGGGAGGAGACCCTGAGTTAGATCCAGAACTCTCTGGAGGCACCAAACATCTCCCCCGTCCTTCAGACGTGGCTCTCCATACCTGTCCCTCAGGCGTGGCTATTCTCACCTGTCCCTCAGGCGTGGCTATTCTCACCTGTCCTTCAGGCGTGGCTCTTCTCACCTGTCCTTCAGGTGTGGCTCTTCTCACCTGTCCTTCAGGCGTGGATCTTCTCACCTTTCCCTCAGGTGTTAGTTCAGTCACATGATGGTGCAGTAATCGCACGATGCGATGAGTTCTTCAAGAATGTGGTTAAAGTGAAGAACTGTCAATCATCTTTTCTGATCAGCTCAGAACTTTGTGTTTTTCTTCTTTGACACTTTGTCTTATTATGTTCCAGTTGTCTTTGATTGTTTGTTTGTTCATATTTTATTTATTTGTTGATTTTCAGTCACAGACATTTTTGACTTATAAGTGAGATTGTGTTGGTCCTCTCTCTGTCCTCCTTCCCAGGATGCTCTGGGGTTTCCCAGCAGGACTGTGAAGATGAGCTTGACATCATGGTTCCTGGTGAGCAGCTCGGGGACTCGTCACCGTCTCCCCAGAGAGATGATCTTCGTGGGCCGAGAGGACTGCGAGCTCATGCTGCAGGTGAGCCTCAGGTGGTCAATCAAATAACAGCGGCTTCAGCTCCGCCCACCTACAGCTCCGCCCACTCACACTCACATCTTGTTCGTTCCCTCAGTCTCGCAGCGTGGACAAACAGCACGCCGTCATCAACTACAATACGGCGACAGACGAACACCTGGTCAAAGACCTGGGCAGCCTCAACGGGGTGAGACACCAACGCGTCCATCACAGGCACTGACCAATGACGGCCTGGAATGAAAGGGTGGGGGCGGGACCTTTAATTCCTTATATGGGTGATATTATTCAAATATATCTGGAGAAAACGAACAATGTTCCAAATGTTGTCATTTAAATTAACTTCCTGTCTTTAACCTCAAATTTAACTGAATAAGTTCAGAGAGATAAAGTGAATACATTTTACATTTTACTTTAGATTTGAACATTTTTAGATTCTCAGAGAGGAGGTCAGCGTCACTTTAAATATTTCCAGGATTATTCTGGTTCAGTCCTGCTGCAGGGATGAGAGTCCGACGTTTACTTACTGATGTTGTTGTCGTTGTTGTTTGCAGACGTTTGTCAACGACCTGAGGATTCCTGATCAGACCTACATCACCCTCAAACTGTCCGACATCATCCGCTTCGGATACGATATCCTTCTCAGCTGTGTGTGTGTGTGTGTGTGTGTTTGTCAGTGTGTGTGTGTGTGTTTGTCAGTGTGTGTTTGTCAGTGTGTGTGTGTGTGTTTGTCAGTGTGTGTTTGTCAGTGTGTGTGTGTGTGTTTGTCAGTGTGTGTTTGTCAGTGTGTGTTTGTTTGTCAGTGTGTGTGTGTGTGTGTGTGTGTTTGTCAGTGTGTGTGTGTGTGTTTGTCTGTGTGTGTTTGACAGTGTGTGTGTGTGTGTTTGTCTGTGTGTGTTTGACAGTGTGTGTGTGTGTGTGTGTGTTTGTCAGTGTGTGTGCGTGTTTGTCAGTGTGTGCGTGTGTGTGTGTGTGTTTGACAGTGTGTGTGTGTGTGTTTGTCTGTGTGTGTTTGACAGTGTGTGTGTGTGTGTGTGTGTGTGTTTGTCAGTGTGTGTGTGTTTGTCTGTATGTGTGTGTCTGTGTGTGTGTGTGTTTGACAGTGTGTGTGTGTGTGTGTTTTTCTTAACCTTCTCTGCACATTCTCACGTCTATGTTCTGGAGAAGAGTCAACACAAAGTCCCAGAGGAAGCTCTGAAGGTCTGTGTGTGTTTGTTTGTGTCACTCAGAGGAGAGATGAAAGATTTATTCCAACAGGCGATCTGTCATCATCATCATCATCATCATCATCAGTCTGTAAAAAGCTCTTTGGCACTCAGACTCTTCAGAGAGACTGAGGTTGAAGGTCTCAGCCCTGAGCAGCACTAGGGATTTCTGGATGCTGGTGGTGGTGGTGGCTGATGACTGCTGAGGCTGAATGATCTGTGAGGACTAGGTGGAGATGGGAAGGTGGAGGTGAACCATCAGCCTGAAAGACCTAGATGTATGGAGACAGTCATATTTAAAGACAGCAGCCGATGGTGATGGTGATGAGCAGAAGGTTTGACTCAGTAGTATGAATGGATGGATGGGTGATGGTGATGATGGATGGATGGGTGATGGTGATGATGGATGGATGAGGATGATGGTGATGATGGATGGATGAGGATGATGGTGATGATGGATGGATGATGGTGATGATGGATGGATGAGGATGATGGTGATGATGGATGGATGAGAGTGATGATGGATGGATGAGGATGATGGTAATGATGGATGGATAAGGATGAAGGTGATGATGGATGGATGATGGTGATGGTGGATGGGTGATGATGGATGGATAAGGATGAAGGTGATGATGGATGGATGATGGTGATGATGGATGGATGGATGAGAATGAGAGTGATGATGGATGGATGATGGTGATGATGATGATGATGATGATGGATTGCAGAGGTGATGTTGAGCTCATCCTTTTTTTGCAGCATGAGAAATACAGCAGTCAGCTTCAGATGAGCTTGAAGGCCTCAGAGGGAAAGAAGACAGAGCTGGAGGAGAAAACCAGAGGAGAGAGGACATCCAGTACCAAGAGTCTACCACAGGGTACGCCGGTTACACTGTAAAAAATACTACAAACAATCTAGAATACCTATTACCGATGTTCTACCACAGGGTACGCCGGTTACACTGTAAAAAATACTACAAACAAGCCAAAACTTCTAGTACCTAGTGGTAAGGGTCGGCGTGACATCACATGTTAATGGTGCGTTGTCATGACGGTTTATTGGTTGACACATGAGAGATGATGTCATTGTTTGTATAATCAGCTGGTAAACAAACCCGGCATGAAGATCATCCAGTTTGTCTCCTGTCACGTTTCTTCTAGAGGCTCCGGTCTGTCGGCCCACTCCTCTCTACGGTCAGCCCTCCTGGTGGGGAGAGGAGGATTATGGGAGTAAAGTTCACACCAGTGGGGAACCTCACTCAGGTAAAAAAGTAGTTTTAGTAGTATTAGTTGTGGTAGTAGTATTAGTGGTGGTAGTAGTATTTGTAGTATTAGTGGTGGTAGTAGTATTCGTAGTATTAGTGGTGGTAGTAGTATTTGTAGTATTAGTTGTGGTGGTAGTATTAGTGGTGGTAGTAGTATTCGTAGTATTAGTGGTGGTAGTAGTATTTGTAGTATTAGTGGCGGTAGTAGTATTCGTAGTATTAGCGGCGGTAGTAGTATTCGTAGTATTAGCGGTGGTAGTAGTAGTATTGGTAGGGTAGTAGTCGAGTAGTATTGACTGTTTGAAATGTTTGAGGGGGTTTTTCTGCGGTAACGTTTCTCTCTCTGTGTTTTGATTTGGATCTGAAGTCCAGAGAGACTCTTCTGTGGATCTGGACTTCTCTGGTTTTATCTCAGACCCCCATCAGAAAAACATCTTCCCTTCATATCACCGTGAACCCAGCTACTTCGAGATCCCCACCAAGGATTTCCAGCACCCCAAAACCTCAGGGGCGGAGCTTCATGAGATCCCCACCAAGGACACGGACACGCCCCCTCCTCCGCAAGCACTTCACACCCCGACCCCGCCCATAGTTCAGAGCCACGCCTCCTTCACCATCGAGTTCGACGACTGCATGCCCGGCAAGATCAAGATCAAGGACCACGTCACCAAGTTCTCCACCCGTCAGAAGAAGCAGCAAGCTCCGCCCTTCAAGATCGAAACAGCCACGTCCGGAGAGGTGATGTCTGCAGAGAGCAAGGTGGCTGATTGGCTGGTCCATAGTGATGTCAGCATGATGAGGAGAAGGCCAACGTGTGAAGATGTTTACAGTACCAAGAGTGACCTTGCCGTGAACATCAAGACCCTCAAAGGTCAGCGAGAAAGTCGCCTAGAATTTAGAAAGGTCGTGGATTAATTCTGACACTAGGAGGAGCTTAAATTCTCAACCGTTGGTCCGATTTCCTCCAAATTTGCTGCAGATGAATCGACTGGAGGAGATCCATCTGGTAAACATTTAAACAAATTTAACTCATCAGAGGTCCTAGTGATTAAAATGTACGAGCAATCCCCTCATCAAACTCACCAAATTTAAACTCATAAAGCTTTATGATTTTCACAAAAACTCCCCCTAGTGAGTAAAATATGAACTGTTACAGTAAAAGATGATTTTTAAAAGACAGATTCCAGTCGATTCATCTGCAGCAAACCTCGACTAAATCAGCCAACGGTCGAGAAATAATTGCCCAAAAACTTGTTGGATAAAGCTCCCCCTAGTGTCAGAAATATTCAACCAGCCCAGAAACCTCCAGTTACCTCCTCGCACTAAGGTCTATGTGGGTATACCATTTGAAAACAATAATGGTTTTTGAGCTATGGTGTTGATAAGACCGATCTGTGGCGGCGGATGAGGCGGCTATAACGATTCCTTAACATCCCTCCATTTCATCTGCTTCAAAGTTTCAGACAGACTTTGAGTCATGGTGCCGATTTAAATCACTGCCGCTGTTCATCCGGTTTCAACCAGAGAATCAGAGCGCCCGATCAACTCACTACACCAGGACTCACCTTTTTGTTTTCATTCTTGCTTCCAGGTCACCATCATGAGGATGGAACCCAGAGTGACTCAGAAGACCCAGTGCTCAAAGGAACCAGGAGTAAATCCCAGCACTCGGTCCAGTCTCACCAGTCCGTGCAGTCGGAGTTTTCGCAGCAGTCCGTTGAGTCAGGTCAGTCCGTCCACTACCAGCCTCCTCCAACGCGGACACTCCACCAGCCACTGCAGCATTCTCCACCCAGACCAACACCAGCCTCTCCTGTGGCCCCCGAGTGGCCCCTCTCCCAGAGTCCACCTCAGTCTCAGTCCCCCAGTAGAGAAGCCTCCAAGCAGGGCACATCTGAGCACTTCACCCAGCAGGCCTTCATCATAGAGTTCTTTGATGACAATCCACGCAAGAAACGCTCACAGTCCTTCACGCACAACCCCGCTCATGCTGACTCCACCCTGAAGACCAAACTGGAGCGTCGGAAAGGCGGTGAGAGGCCGGCATCTGTGCACGGCCACGTCCCTCCCACCCAGCAGGTGACGGTTCATCTGAGGAGTCAGGGCCACAGTGGGCCACAGAGGTCCAGCTCTCTGAAGAGAGAGAAGACTGAGGGTGAAGCAGCGTCCTCCGGTTCCTCCTCTCGGTCCTCCTCAGGTATCCTCATCAGACCCTTCGGCAGCATCGGGAAGAAGTCCAAGCTCGCCCAGGAATTTGCTGCTGAATTCCTGAAGGATTCTTGCCCACAGGATTCCTCCCCAACACCGGACAAGATGACTCCTCCTCCAATGTCTGCTCCACCAGTGATGGTGTCACCTTCTCATGCAATTATTCCCTTATCCCAAGAACCTCCAGCACCTTCATCCGTGTCCTACCCCACCTCTCCCATACTGCCCCAAGCACTCTCTAGGTCCTCAGTACCCACCAGTGTTCCTGGCCCTCCGGTCAACTCCTCTGGGCCTCTTATGTCCCCCATGCTGCCGTTGGGTGTCCGCGCAGCAGACCCCAAATGTTCCCAGTGGATGATGAGGAACGAGGAGGACGACAGCCTGAGTGACGCCGGGACCTACACCATCGAAACGGAGTCACAGGACAAGGAGGTGGAGGAAGCTCGCGACATGATCGATCAGGTGAAGTCAGTGTTATCTCAGGTTCTCGTGTGAATGCTTCAAACCACTGAGAGTGGTACTTAAAGAGAACCCTGTCTTGTGCAAGAATCCAACATACTGCAGACAAATTACTCTTGTCAGTGGAACGGGTACTAAAACGGGAAACTACTCAAGAATGTGGTCCACTCATAGTTCGAGGTCCAGTGTGTAGAATTTGGTGGCCTTGCAGTCGAAGTTCTAGAATGTCAATCAATGGCAGTGGTGGGTTCTGCGGAGTCTGCCCGGGGGGGATCAACACAGTGCGCAACGGAAAGCCTCACAGTTTCACACTCTGTGGGAATGTTTGGTCCCACGGGAAGCATAGCGTACCGGCAAACATTTGGTCCATGGCCCTCGGAAATGTTGAAGTCCAGGTGAGGTTGGTGG
The DNA here is from genome assembly GCA_009660295.1 of Lophius piscatorius. Taxonomy (NCBI): domain Eukaryota; kingdom Metazoa; phylum Chordata; class Actinopteri; order Lophiiformes; family Lophiidae; genus Lophius; species Lophius piscatorius. The sequence goes on along the minus strand of VRLP01003582.1, from coordinate 20,161 downwards.
AGCGCTGTACAGCTCACGGTTTCAGATGCAAGCCGCTTACTTTCCGTGTCCTTTCCGAGCTGAGCCAGAGCCAGTTACGATGCACTGCTGCGGAGGAAACGCCCCTGGCAGCTAGCATGGAAGTCCCGTGATCCGATCCTCCTGCACCATATGACCAACCCTCGCATCCTGAGATGAATCCCCCTTGGCAGACTGCTTGGACCCAGCGGTTTACCTATCAAAGGATTCTTAATCGTGATCTCATTCTTGGACAGGTTTCACTCTGTTGTTCTTTTTTGTGCGAAATAGGTAACTTGATCCGAGGGCCATGAAACTTGTCAAAATCTTCATCTTTCTTGGTTTTAAGAGTTGAAGTATTTCTTTTTCGTCTGTCAGCAAATCCAGCCTAGAAATGCACCACATCATGGAGGGCTTGGCAGACCCTCTGTAGATTAAAAAGGCTTTTCTAATCTAACATTTAAACAAAAACTATGACTACTATACACAATCAAAAATATAGTCTTAAGTAACATTCCATTTATTCAAAGGGTTACTCCTAAATTTTACAGATTGAAACTTTAATGGCTGCTTTGCCTTGAAAGACAGACAACTGACATGTCTCAGAAGCGGAACTATCTTAACTTGTTCAAGCTAAAACATGCTTTTTCAAATCATTTTGGGTTGCATGAAATCCCTCGTCCCCTTGATCCTGTCCCCCTTCTTCATGCATGCCCTGTGCTCCGACAGGTGTTTGGTGTCCTGGACTCTCCAGAGTACATTGGTGTGAACACAGGAGTGTATAGGCCTGTAATAAAAGACGGAAAGGATGAGAAAGCTAACCTACCTAGCGATGGTAGCACTGTGGACCTGTTGCATGGCTTTATCCCAGCTGCTATCAGCGGCCCCCCAACAGGCCCCATACAGGTAAAACCACTGAAAACTCCGTCAGAACCGGGGAAAACACCAATGTAGCATGTTCATCCCAGTGCACCCAGGCTGGTCCCTCAGTTTCTCCAATGGCTTACTGTGAAGCCTCACATTTCTTATCTTCTAATGTCCCGCTGTGCTGTCGTCTAGGTTCCACAAACTCATGCTGCAGGTGTTGAAGGACCAAAATGGGTGTCACGATGGGCCAGTCTGGCAGACGGCTATGCTGACCTCGGTTCTGCTCCACCTCAGGGAGAACATCTGGAAGGTGCTGTTTGAACTCTGCCTGTGTAGTTTTTTATTAACTGTTGATGAGGACATCTGATCACATGACTCTGCCTTCACACCTGATCTTAGAAAACACTAGTTCTCCTTACATCAGGACTGAACCAGGATCAGACAAAAGACTAATTTATGCTCAACATCAAAAATGAATCCCTCTCTTACTTTCTGAAAGCTTATGGATGAAACAGCAGTACCACCTGTGTAACTGTAATTCATGCAGGATTTGACAAACATCTACGGACACAACGAAGACGACGCCATCACAACATCCTCGACTGATATTGAAACCTTTGATGGTGATGGAGAAGAAGTTGCATTGTGTCTTCGTGGATTTATGTATGAGAGCAGCATGACAGCGGTGTGGTGAGAAGTAGGAGTGATGGATGGGTTCAAGGTGGAGGTGGGACTGCACCAAGGATGGGCTCTGAGCCCCTTCTTGTTTGCTATGGTGATGGACAGACTGACAGAGGAGGTCAGCAGGAGTCTCCATGGAGCAGGAGCTCTCACTACATTGTGATCTGTAGTGAGAGCTGGAAGCAGGTGGAGGAGAACCTCGAGAGGTGGAGGTATTCACTGGATAGAAGAGGAATGAAGATCAGTGGCAGCGAGACAGAATACATGTGTGAATGAAAGGGAGGCAGGAGGAGGTAAGGATGGAGGAGTAGAGGGGGAGGAGGTGCAGGATTTTAAGGACTTGGACTCAACTGTTAAACATGGAGAAGAGGTGGAGTAGGTGTTCGGAGTTATCTGTGACAAAAGAGGAGCAGCAGGAGTGAAGGGAATGGTTTCCAAGATGTTGGTGAGAGCAGCTCTGCTGGATGGTTTAGAGACGGTGGTTCTGACCAGAAGACTGGAGGCGGAGATGAAGATGTTCAGATGTTCTCTGGGAGTGAGGAGGAAGGACAGGATTAGAATGGAGACATCAGAGGGACAGTCCAGGTGAGACATCCTGGAGACAAAGTCAGAGAGGACAGACTGAGATGGTTCTGACCCGTGAAGAGGAGGGATAGTGGATCTGCTGGTAGAAGGATGCTGAAGATGGAGCTGCAGGCAGGAGAAAAGGGGGAGGAGCAAAGAGGAGGTTTGTGGATGTGGGGAGAGAGGACATGCGGTTGGTTGCTGCGACAGATGCAGAGGACACGGGGAGATGGGGACAGATGATCTTGATGAATTAGTTCTTTCCTAGCGGCAGAGTTTGGACACCTTGCATCAATACAGCCATCACAATCATAATTTAAGCTGACAATCCATCTTCATACAAATAAGTGAGATTTAAGTTTCATGGTTTTCTATTGATTTATTCAACCAACATGCTACAAGTCCAGTCACAGCTCCGTGAGCCAGCGGGAGGGGTCGATCGTTATTCGCAGGTTTCGGCCCCACCGATCTGCTGCAAAGTCAACGGATCAGCCTCTCCGATCAGACCCTCTGCTGTTGCCCGCCTTAAAACTGAACGACCAAGGAGCCACAGATGCTTCTTCAACGATTTAGCAGCGTCAAGTATTGGAAAATGATGTAAAAACAGTGATAAAATTGACGATTTTAATTCTTCCTGCTGTTTTATACGGATGGATCATAAAGCTTCTAACCATTTCTGCTCATATAATCGCTATCAGACGATAATGTAATTCTGCCAGGCCCAACTACAATAACGCGTACACCCTTGGAGGTGACGCTCAGGCCATGAAAGATTTATTTTGTAAAAATATCCTACAAATGGTGTGAAAATATTGAACTTTAAATTTGTACTTGTAGATTCGTACTTCATGAGCCGATCGATGGGAAATTACGCCTCTGAAAACTCTGAGTCGGAGTCCAGCCACAGTTCCAGGACAAGAAGGCTGCTGCCCCAGGTGCCTCCAGAGAAGCTGGATAGTGTCCCTCCAAGTATCCTGATTCGTCATGAACCTTACCTAAGCCAGGGACTTCTGGAGAGAGTGTCAGGGCTTCCTCATCCACAGGATTCCACTCAGTGCCTGTCTGTTCAGGATGATGTGGACCCAGACAGTTTGAGTGATGCCAGCCGTTCAGACGAGGTACCGGTTCTAGAGAGAGTGACGAAGAGCCAGACCAGGACTGGACCTTTGTCTCAAGGGGGCAATGCTTCTCAACTCAAGGGTCCAGAGAAAATACCTCCTTCCACTAAATCAACATCCTTCTATATTGGTTCTGAAGACAGTCCAGTTAAACCTGACCAGACCCGGAACCCAGTACAGTCTGAGAGGATACGTGACCCCGTTGGAAAAACTCCCCCTACCACAGTCCTGATCCGACACCTGAGTGGACATGAACCCAGGAGGACAAGCGTTAAACCCAACAACTCTGCTCCAAATCTCCAAACACAGGACAAGGATTCTCTTCCTACCAAAGACAGCTGCATATCATTCATCGTCCGGCAAGAGAGCTTCACTAAAGACCGCCCTAGTGACACCTCCCAGTTAAAGAAGCTTCCGCACATCTCCAGCCACCCGTCAATCAGAGATATGGAGCAGAGGAGGGAAAACATCCTGGATACACAGTCCTTCCTTCAGGAGACGGAGGGAACTCTGTTCTCATTGGATGCCATATTTTCCTCATCTGGCTCTGGTCGCAGTTCAAAGAAAGGAGGTTCCTCTAGCCACATGGATGACTCCCTTTCTTGTGAGTCGGATGTGGACACAGCAAGCACCGTGAGCCAGGTGAGTAGCAAAAATGCTCCTGCCAGCTGTGCTTCTAAAAAACGTCCTGCCATCAGCGGCCTTCAGAAGGAGAAGTCCTCCTCCAGTCCTTCAATCCAGGAGAAGGGACGGCAACTCACTGCCCGTGAACGGCTTTCCGAGAAACGCCGAAGCCAGGGGCCTACAGATGCATCAAGCAAGGCAGAAGCAGCTAAACGCTTCCAGATGCGCCGCAGTGCAGGCAACCGTGGGTCTCTAGATCTGTCAGAGGGTCAGCAGGGTTCTGGTCCCCACTGGACTGAAACAACTTCATCTGATCATGAGCTCTCTCGTCCGTCCGGTCGTAGCAAGAAACTCATTGCCCCACTTCAGAGAGAGGACAATGGAAAGACACCCAAGACAGCAACCCAGCAGGTTCTTACACGTTCCAACAGCCTTTCAGCTCCTCGTCCTACGCGGGCATCTATGCTCCGTCGAGCCCGGCTGGGTGACACTTCAGACAATGAAGGTACTGAGACTGATCGAGCCTCCCAGAATTCTGACCATATCACCACACCGCCCAAAGGGTCTGCTGAGGGGAAGAAGCTGTCCAGACTGGACATTTTAGCGATGCCTAGGAAGAGAACGGGCTCCTTCACTGCTCCCAGCGACATCGAGACTTCGTCTGCGGGTCGGGCTGGTTTATCGAATCGGAACTCTGAGCCTGTTGTTGCCACCAGGAAGACATCTGTGGGCGATATCCGCCAGGGAGCTAGCAAAGGGGGTGGAGCTCTGGGGAAGCAACCACTGACCCGTACCCGGTCAAGCGGAGCAAAGTATCCCAACACAAGTGAGTCCAGGCTAGATTTGTGTTTAAATGTGTTGATATCGATACCGTCTTTTGTCATACTAGATCTTCCTAACCAGTTTTTGTTCTCAAATATATGATAACCCGGGGGGAGTGTACGTTTTACCCTTGAACCAGTAAAGTACCAGGAAATTGATACCGCTACCTCACGGTATCTTTATTTTGTAGTGCACTACCCTTTCTAGCCCTTTTCAAACAGAGATTGTCCCCCTTACTGCTTTACACCCGAACCTCCACGCCCATCCCTGTAGGCGCTCATCCCATAGGGGTGTGTTCCATGAAGTCTTATGGGGCAAAAACAAGCCGAACCCTACGTACAGCGGACCGGCCCCCAGAGGCTCTCCTTACCACATACACGGAGGCTTTCATGGTCAAATGGTTGGGGGGTTCTTACGGGGACATACCATCTTCACTTGCTCTGGTTTCCTCCGTTTTAATGTTTGTACCGCTGATTCAGCCACAGCCGTCTCATCCTGTCATGTGCCACAGTTTTCAGTGGATCCAACAGAAAAAAGCTGATGCTGCTGGATGTTTGGTTCCTCATCCTCTTCTTGAGCCTCTTCAGTGACATCAATATAAATCAAAATATTCACAGGTTCCCGTCGCAGACAGAAAGGATCAGATTTCTCCTCATCCTCTGAGGAAGATTACGAGACGACTGCCGGGACTCCCAAAGCCAAACGCTCCTCCTATCCCTCCACATCTGCCCAGCAGACTCGCACCCGGACGGCTGCCCCCCGATCCAAATCTGTCTCCCAGGAGACGGAGGAGGACGAGGACCCAAACGAGCTGGACCCCTACCAGAACTGGTCCACGCACAGTGCCGAGATTGCCAAGTAATAGAGAAATTAATTATTCTTATTTACCTGCAGTTTAAATCCAAACTTAGATTTATTAGTTGGGAAATCGTTGGTCTTGGTCTCACAATGTGTCCTAACGTTTTTTGCAGACTCAGTCAGGACTTGGCCAAAGATCTGGCCATCCTGGCAAAGGAAATCCAAGACGTCGCCGGGGATGGAGACCCACCAAGCTCTGGCGTGGGCGCCACCACCTCATCCAGCCCTCTGCCCAACACACCAGCCTCCACCATCTCCGCCAGGGAGGAGGTGGGCAATATTTTGTACTGCCAAACATTCCCCACCACGCCCGTACAGACCACCGCTCCTACAACAGATCACCTGTGACCTCTAACCCCAGTTATTTATGCATAATCAATTGTTGAAAAGACGAACAACAAAAACGGTCAGACTGAAATCATTTTATACATCATCATAACATTGAACCTATAACCTTAATTAATTAACATTGCTGCTTTTTGGTCAGGCTTTTATATAGTTATTATTTTATTTTTTTATTGATGTTTTTATCTATTTTTACTTTGTAGCACTTTGAGATTTGATCCAAATGTAAAGTGCATTATAAATTAAATGTATTATTATTATTATTATTATTATTTGGGGGACTGGACCTAAATTTGACATTTTTGAATTAAATTTATTACGGAAAAGCAAATTCAGAATTATGCATGATTGATACTGTGTTAACACCAAACACGATGCTAATTTTTCACGTCGTGTGGTTACGGGCAGCCACCATCGTCACCACTTCGCTCAGCAGAGGAACCAACATTCGCCTCATCGTGATCCCGGGGCGTCCGCCGCGGACTCTTCATGTTAACGCCAAAACTCAAAAAGTATTACATGGATAATTTTAAATGTTAGACCCACATATACCCTAGTGAGAGGAAGAACTGGAGTAATTTTGGGAAAAGTTGGTTGCATATTCTCACCCATAGGGGGAGCTTTATCTCCAAAAGCATTCGGGCCATAACTTCTCAACCGTTGGTCCAATTTAGTCAAAAATTGGACCAACGGTTCAATTTTGGGGTCTCTGTTAGAGCATCATGTTAGCCATTAGCTTCACATGATACCCGGAGTGGTTAATGGTGGAACTGTTTGGGGGGAGATGTTCCTTGATGTGAGTGAAAGGTGGAGGAGTTGACCCCCTGCCCTGTTTAGAGAGGAGTATACAAGTTATACAAGTATTAATTGTGTTTTGTTTTTTCGAATTATATTTGTAGTATTTTCTAATGTTGTACCTTCGTACATTCGTATATGCTATCACATGACTCACTGGGACCTGGAAGAACACCACCACCACCACCATCTGGCCTTTATCCTGCAGCCCCCCTAAAGGCTATCCCTATTTTAAAAACATTGACCCAGCTGGTTTAAGCGCGGTGGTGATCTAGGCAGTACTACTGCCTCACAGGGAGAAGGTTTTGGGTTCAAATCCAACCATGGACTTCTGTGTTTGTGTGGGTTCTGTCCAGGTTCTCCAGCTTCCACCCACAGTCCACACACAGGTTCTAGAGTTGACTCTTAACTACCTGTAGGAGTGAATATTGGTAATTCTTTATCTGTGCTGAACCCAGTGTCAGCTGGGATAGGCTTCAGCCCCCAGAACGACCCAGAACTGGACATGCAGTTTCTGAAAATGAATGTTTTCTTTCTGATAAGAACTCGTCCATGAAGAAACTCCAAATCCATTTTATTTAGCTTCAAGTTAAAGTCGACTCTGCTCCCAGGTTAAAGTAGAAACTTTAGTTCTGCTGTGGTTCTGTCCATCATATTTATCAGTGATGACACCGGCGTTTTACACATCGGCCTCGGGTTTAACGGATCAGGTTCTCTGCAGGTTGATGCTTTGGGCTCTCATGATCCATGTCTCTGTTCTGCTGCACAGGCTCCACCCTCTCCATCCTTACGTGGGGTTCCATCATCTCAGGTGTCTAACTCTGACTCATTGTGATTGGCTCCCCTCATCTGCCTTCCTGCCCCTCTCATCACGGATTCCCCCCCCCCTGGACTTGTTATTGATTTATTTCATCAGGGTTATGCATTGTTGAGGAATGAAAGGTTATTGATGACAAAGCTGCTGAGTCAGCACAAACTACCTCCTGACCTCTTCATCCCGGACCTCCGCTCTACTTCCCCCTGCAACCATCGGCGCCGTTAAAGGTGCAGTCCACCCAAAAAACAATAATGTTCTAAGTATTTGTGCAGCGCATTAATAATTATTAAAAGAAATTCTAAAATGGCTCAGTGGGCTTTTATGTGAGACAATAGAAGGACTTTGACCTTTGGGTGAACTGTTCCTGGTGTCATCACGCTTTGGTTCCGGCTCTTTCAACATCAGATTTGCATTGAACTAAAACGGGTTGTAGTCCCGCCCACTCTCAGCTCTTCATTTTCCTACTCTGATAAGTTTGGACTTTCTCAGTGGTTTTGTCAGTAATAATCTTGCCGGAACCAGGAACTGTTTTTTACTGGTTCTACTGGTTTACTGGTTTTGGGACAGTTCATGGATCTTTGACTGGTTGGACCCTACTGCACTCTCCCCGCCGCTAACACGCCGTCTGCCAGCAGCGTTAGAATTCATCACCCTCCACCATCACAGCTGCATGTTGACTTGGTGCATGCGTTCATGGAGCGGCGCCGGCGCCCTGCACCCGGCACTGATCACTAAATATTCAGGTGCTGGTTGGATCACTGTACTCTCTTTCCAGCTGGTCCAACATATCCCAGAGGCCAGTTTAAACTACCAGAAGGTTCCTCCGGGTCCTGCTGCAGTCTGCGACCTGGATCCAAACATGAATGAGCCGGAGTCCAGTTCGAAACCACAGCGTCAACGGAACCGCGAAGAGGTCACTGTCTATTCCCACGAGGCTACGTTCACACCGCAGCTCAGTGTCTGCTGACTTCATCCAACAACGGTCCGGATGGAGTTCTGTGGGACCACCAATCCTACACACAGACGGGACACAGACCTGGACACAGACCTGGACACAGACCCGGACACAGACCCGGACACAGACGATACACAGACCTGGACACAGACAATACACAGTCGGGACACAGACCCGGACACAGACCCGGACACAGACCCGGACACAGTCGGGACACAGACCTGGACACAGACCTGGACACAGACCTGGACACAGACCTGGACACAGTCGGGACACAGACCTGGACTCAGACCTGGACACAGACCTGGACACAGTCGGGACACAGACCTGGACTCAGACCTGGACTCAGACCTGGACACACACCTGGACACAGTCGGGACACAGACCTGGACACAGTCAGGACACAGTCGGGACACAGACGGGAGACAGACTGGAGAGTTGTTGTTCAGATGCAGGGTTAGCTAGGTTAGCTGTGTTGTGTTTCGGCGCAGACACAACTCCAAAGTTCTGTTTCGTGTTCTTGGTTGATTTCGTGAATCTGAAAAGCTTCCAAACGACGGAGGACCTCAAACCTTCATTATGGTTTACAAACGGCGAGCAGTGAGATTCTTCTGACGGATTAAAGTCACAACAAATGAAGATCAGACAATTATCAATAATTTAGTAGAAGTAGAAAAACAGTTTGTCTGCTAATAGCTAATAGCTTAACGTGTTTAGGTCAGAGTTCTGGTGTCTCCCGGACAAAACCTGTTTGGGTCTTTCATGAAATCTGTTTGCCTTCTGCTCCTCCGGGCCTTAAGTTTTGGTTCTGACCGTGACAGTGAGATCACTGATGCTCGTCTGAATCATCCCGGGGGGGGTTTCACGGGCAGAACAGCGCCTATCTGCAGAAAAAAAAGAACCTGACCCGTAGTTGTTGGAACATTAACACCTGGACCGATGAGCTGGACCAGCATCACTCGGCTCCGCCCTCTGGACACCGACCACAGGCGTCGCTCCTGAGCCTGCGGTGTGAACGTATCCTCAACAGGCTGTCAGTCAGTTTTAGCGTGGCGGGAGATCAGGAGGTGGAGATCAGGAGGTGGAGCGACGCTGCCGTCAGAACCGTTACCTCCTGCTCTCTCTTTCAGGTGATCCTGGACAACCTGATGCTCAATCCGGTGTCCCAGCTGTCCCAGGCCATCAGGGAGAACACGGAGCAGCTGGCTGAGAAGATGAAGTAAGGACTTTCTGTGTTTACAGTTCCTGCAGCTGGAACCAGACCGACAAACTGAAGTCAGGTTGAGGTTCAGCTCTGAGGAGGTTCTGTTAGGTTATTTCTTCGGTTTGTCCGTTCTCAGGGTTCTGTTCCAGAATAAGTCGGAGGTCTGGGAGGAGATCGAGGCCAAGATCAACGCTGAGAATGAAGACCCCGTTCTGAAAACCTCCAACAAGGTTCTATTTGTAGCCGTCAGTAACATCCAGGAAATGATTCAACACAGCTCAACTCTCCTTCTCTCTCTCTCCTTCTCTCTCTCTCTCTCTCTCTTTCTCTTTCTCTCTCTCTCTCCTTCTCACTCTCTCTCTCCTTCTCTCTCTCTTTCTCTCTCTCTCTCTCCCTCTCTTTCTCTCTCCCTCTCTTTCTCTCTCTCTCTCTCCCTCTCTTTCTCTTTCTCTCTCTCTTTCTCTTTCTCACTCTCTCTTGCTCTTTTTCGCTCTCTCTCCCTTTTTTATCCCCCTTCGCGCTCTCTCACTTGCTCTCCCTCTCTCTCTCACACCCTCTCTGTCTCTCTGCCTCTCACTCTCTTTCTGTCCCTCGCTCTCTCTTGCGCTCTCTATTTCTCTCTCCCTCTCCCCCATCTCGCTCTCTCTCGCTCGCTCTCCCTCTCTGTCCCTCCTTCTTTACCTCTTTCCCTCTCTCTCTCTCTCTGTCTCTCTCCCTCTCTCTCCCCCTGCCTCTCTCTCTCTCTCCTGCCTCATCCAACAGGAGATCACCTCCATCCTGAAGGAGCTGAGGAGGGTCCAGAAGCAGCTAGAAGGTGAGCAGGTCGGATTTGACTTTTTTACTGAACACAACCACCACGTTCAACCAAAACAGGCTCGGGATGAACCGGAGAACCGGAGAACCGGAGAACCGGGTGACTGTTTCAGTAACGTGGGTCAAAGACGTTTGCTTCTACTTTGAGGGAAGATGAACAAACAGGAAGTGGTGCCTTTTATTCCCATCACCACGTTTACAACTCGGACTTCAGGAACCAAGGACTGTAGGAACCAAACATGGACAGAACCTTTCCAGTGTAGGAACCAAACATGGACAGAACCTTTCCAGCGTAGGAACCAAACATGGACAGAACCTTTCCAGTGTAGGAACCAAACATGGACAGAACCTTTCCAGTGTAGGAACCAAACATGGACAGAACCTTTTCAGCGTAGGAACCAAACATGGACAGAACCTTTTCAGCATAGGAACCAAACATGGACAGAACCTTTCCGTGTAGGAACCAAACATGGACAGAACCTTTCCAGTGTAGGAACCAAACATGGACAGAACCTTTCCAGCGTAGGAACCAAACATAGACAGAACGATAACAAGGCTGGCCCGGCGTACACAAAGCATCGGTTCTAGGCTCCATTACAAAGAACATGCTCAAATCATGATACGTTTCTGAATCTGAAAAGAAAAATGTCTTTTTCAGCGAAGGTGGATTTGTTTAAACGGGTTTTGGTCTCATTCTGGTTGTTGGTTCTGTTCTGGACACAACAGTCGTACAGAAAAAGGGCCTTTCACTTTTGGTTCCCGTGGTTACCAGCGGTTCCGTCTGTGAGGCATGCAGGTCATGTAGGAATCTGTAAGATTTACAGTTCACAGGTTGAGTTACTAGCTAACATTCTTCTAGCTGTCGGTCCTCGCTCTTTCCTGCTGGATCAGAACCGTTTGTCCTCTCACATTGATAATCAGCTGTTTATTGATCCTGACTCGAATGTTTGAGCATTAATTATTACAACGAGCTGTGGTCATTCATGTCTTCTGGTTCTTGCCCTAGTTATAAACACCATCGTGGAACCGGGGGGGGGCCTCCAGACCGCAGCCGCCGGCACCTCTTCCCTCAGACAGACCCGAACGTCTCCGAAGGACAAGAAACCCTCAACCAAACCTCGCGGTTCTGCTCCACCCTCCAACGCCAACGAAAGCAGAAAAAGAGCGGCTCGTGGATCCGACAGGACCTTCATGGCCTGACCGGGTGGCCGTAGAACATCTGGACCGTCTCCATGGTTCCACAGCGCCTGCAGACGGGAGATGAAGTCTAGATGATCTTATCTTAACATTCAGCCGGAGGTTTGGACCCAATCAAACTGTCCTCCACAAAAGAACTCGTCTGTCCTCATGTCGTCCAATCAAACTATATAAATTATATATCTTTATCTTTTAGCGCCGCGGCTAACGCCGGCACCTTAAAAACCGGCCCATAGATTTTGTTGCGCGCTTTCAGACAGATGATGGATCTTCTCTCCGCCTTCATGTCTGTATTTAAAAAGAGAAGGTTGCCCCTTGGTTGTGATTGATTGACAGCTGTCAATGGTTCTCCAGCTGAATGTTGTGGTGAATGTCAGAGTTTCCTGTCGAGTTCTTATTAAATGTAAGTTCAATGTCGGTTTCTGTCCCGCTGGTCTTTAAACGCACCACCTCTGAATCACAGCCAATAAAACCCAAGAAGATCGAAAAAGGAAGACGGGCTCACGGTACCGGAGAATCGGAGGAAGGAACCCGTCCTGGACATCTGCTAGTGTGAGGCATTCATAGTCCTACGCTCCCAAATCTGCTCCTGAACACACCTGAGTTTCAGATTCTGATCGGGATTAAAAATTCTGATTCTGATGGGGGTCATAAAAAGAAAAGCTGCTGCTTGGTTCTATGAAACGTGGCTGTGCTGTATGTCCCGCCCCTTTTGCTGATTAAACACTAGAGCGGCGTTCACCTTCATCATGTTCAGTCTAAACAAACCTGGATGTAACGACTTGCTGTTTCACACCTGAACCGTCGCCATGACAACAAAGCTGAGGTTCACTGTTTGTGATGACTAACTCTGGACTTAGGGTTAGGTCTCCATCATCATCATCATCATCATCCAACGAACGAATACGACTTAAAAGAAGTTCTTCATGAACATTTCTAGTCGGACCTCGAGGGAACCAGCACACACACACCAGTGTGTGTCTGTGTGTGTATTAGTCAGTGTGTATGTGTGTTAGTGTGTATGTGTGTGTGTATTAGTGTGTGTGTGTGTCCTGCTGACTGTTTTCTCTCATCTTTGTGTTACCGTCATCCATGTGTTCCAGTGGGCGGGGCCTCAGTGCGGTGAGGTCAGATGTTATTGGGATTATTTACTGTTTCAGGTGGAGGTGGGTTTTATCGATATGTCTTCAGAAACTGGTGTTGCTGGATGTCTTATTTTTTACGGTGCACACTTCCTGTAGCCGGCTGGAGTTTCAGGCTTCACCAAATGTGCACTTTTTTTCATTTAACAACCTACCTATGAAAGGGGTGGAGCTCTGCGGCCGCTGAGAATGTACCTCCTCATTCTGCGTCCACAGCTCCTGATTGGCCACTGCGGTGGTGATGTCACCGACGCTGCTCTAAGCTATTGGTGGATTTTTCGGCTGCTTGCGGTTCTGTTGGACTTTAGTTGCACTGCATGCAGCAGAGTTTTCATGCAGGTGAGCGCCATGTTTCTATGGCATCTAAACTTCCTGTTCTATTTATTGAGACATCTGGACTCTCGTGTTCACCTACGTCCTTCATTTATCTCAACATGTCATTTGTAATAAACTGGTTTCATGCACACCGATGTTTGATTTTCTGGGGGGGATATATTACCTGGTTACCTGTCATACCTCCCCGCTAACATTGGGAGGCACAAGGCTGGACAAGTCACCAGTTCATCGCAGGGCCCACACACACACACACACACAATTTTGTGTCGCCAAGTCACCCCTTTCTGGGAGGAGCCGCGGTTCTGGAGAACCCACGCAGACCATGCAAACTCCACACAGAAAGGCCGGCAGATGTGGGTTTGAACCCGGTACCTTGTTGCTGTGACGCCGTGACGTCCGCTCTTTGAAGTGGAATCTTCAGATCCACTGTAAACCCAATGATTGACAGGCACAAACATTCTTCTGACTACAGATGAAAACGACTCCGTGTCCATCACCTGATGTCAGAAGCAATATTCCCTCACATTCTGGAAATATGACCAAATACACTTTGCTCCAAGAAAACATTTTATTTTGAAGGGGCCGACTTCCTTTAAGGTAAATATGTGGCTATTAAACAAACAAAACAAAAAAACAAACCTGATAGTGACAGTAAGAAGAGAACAATGATGCACCAATAAACAACAAATATGTAAACACCACAGAAGAAGAGAAGGGACACCGACTGATTATCACCAAAAAACAGTTTGGCTTCCGATTACAAAAATAAAAGTCAGACTCTTCATCAAAAACAAATATCTGAACTAAACGGTTTTTGAATTGAAACCACAAATACTGTAAAACATTTTTAGGCTGAACTTTTTAATTAGTTCCATATATTAACGTTCTCACGGAAATCCTGATAAAAAAGTAGATCATATTTAACTTTAGCTCAAAGAAATTGACTTTAGCAAATTGATATTTGATATTTGCATATTAGTTTTGTTGGCCAGCGTCCAGTTACCGACTAGGTCCGACTTCAACCGCAGAACCAATAGAACCACTGTGGGCGGAGTTAAGCGACGACAGCACCCTTTCATACATGGCCAGTCAGCACCGGCGAAGGAGCCTCCACCCAGGTAGCTGCGCTTCACCAGAATGTCACTTCACCTAAAGGCAGCAGTCCCCCGATAGGTCGGTCCTCGTCATGTGACTCAGGACGAAAAACCCCCCCTTTGGACATGTGGCTTTGATGTCCTTTACGACATACCTTTAATGGATTAGAAATGTGTGACTTTGATGTCTTGGAGGCATGTGAACAGATGCCAGACTCTCCTTTGAGGAGGACATTTCCAGGATGAAACAGGCAGGAGTAGAAGAAAGCTTTGAAGACGGAACCAGAACAGAAGCCGTTTGGACTGGATGGATCTCAGAGTTCAAAGAGGATTTTTACAGTCCGTAACTCGTGTTTCCCAGAAATCTTTGCTCTGACGTCTCGTTTCCTGTCGCGCTCGTCTGTGAGGAGATCGGCTTTGATGTTCCTTCAGCCTGATTCATCCTACTCCTCTCCACGGAGCGATGGATCCTCCTGTGCTCCTGCTCCACAGGAGCTTTCTGTCTCGCTGTAGGAACCTGCTGAGCGCCGACCTTCAGGTTTACAGAATAAATAAGTCAATGCCAATCGATGACATCATTTGGACGCGTGGATTTTTGGGTAGGGAGGTTGTAATCTGGAGGTTCACCACTAGATGCCTCTAAATGACAGACTGCACCTTTAAAGGTTCTTTATTGTGCAGAAGTCTGCAAAAGCAGAAAAATAAGAAAGCGGACCTTGAAACATTATTTGTACTGAAGCTGTCGGAGCGGGTCAGACCCGAGTCTTTGGGAGCTCGCCTGACTCCACCCACTCCTCCACAGGTGGGCGGTCTCAGCACTGCGTCTCCTTGGTTTCGATCTGATGCTGCCGCTGCAGGCGGTGCAGCATCGCCTTCCCACTGCGACTCCACACCTTCTTCTCTGTCAGGTCCTCGAAGGAGCGCCGAGCCGAGCCGGCCGGCCGTCCGAACGCCTCCTCCAGGGCCCCCTCGTCCAGGTGCGAGTCGAAGCTGGGGTCCTCCTGGATGGTGGCCATGCGGGGGCTGTCCAGAGGCGGGGGACCCGGGTCGGGACCGGAGCCGGAGACCGGGGGGCTGCTGGTTTGCTGGGGGCCGGAGGGCTGGAAACGCAGCGCGGCGGGATTGGTGGAGCTGGAGAAGGTTGGAGGTTTGAAGATCCGAACAGATGCAGACTCAAGGCTGCTCAGGAGCTCGGCATTCTGGGAAAATTACCACGGAAGTATCAGAGGATGTTTTTTTTTGCTTTTAGTTTACGTTTAGAAGCTTAATTTGTTTCCTTCTGGAGTAGAGATATATCTATCTATCTATAGATATATATCTATAGATATATAGATATAGATATAGATATATATCTATAGATATCTATAGATAGATATATATCTATAGATATAGATATAGATATATATCTATAGATAGATATATATCTATAGATAGATAGATAGATATATATCTATAGATATATATATATCGATATATATATCTATAGATAGATAGATAGATATATATATCTATATATATATATATATATATAGATATATATATATATATATATATATATAAATAAAGGGGGGTCTACTCACGCTGGGGAAGAACAGAGACTTGGTGGTTTGTTCATATTGTTGATCCAACTTCTTGTCCTGAAGATACGGACAGAAAATTCAGCATCATCATAAAAACAGTAAACAATCATCAAATATCAACAACAGAGGTCGAATGTAAAAAACAATAAAAACTTGAATGTGGCGGTGACCCCTGACCCCTGATCCCTGAGCGAGCCTCTCCCTCTGACTGGTGGAGCGGGATCCTCATGGTGATTTGGGTCACCTGGTCTGCAGACACCTGAGGAAGGCTCTCCTCTTCCTCACCTCCACTTCTGTCTGTATAGAAGAAATGACCATCCCGTTGTTCCGTCGATCAGATCAACCCTTCGCCGAGGTACTTCTCAGGTTAATCGGCCCGGTTCCGTTCATGCTGGCGCCAGTCTTCTGTCACTTTGGGTTTTTTTAAACTGCAACGTTTTCAAATTTACAGAATTTTTTCAAATACAAATCTGGAGGGTTTGACAAGACGCTGATTCGTCTTTTTGCGAGTTTGTCCTCTTGGTCCAACATGCATTCTGGTTTCAGGCGGGTTTGGTTCCTGGAGATTGTGCCTTAAAGCCCCGATCCGGTCTGTGGTTTTCTGTCGGCACATTCATCCACTCCTCCAGGGGTCCCCGGTACACCTTCTGTCGTGGAGTCAGGAGGAAGGAGGGGCGAACTGGATCCCAAGAAGTTCCTGAAGAAAAATGATGGGGGCGGATTTCTGTCCCACTCTAGTCATGCAAACGTCATCACTGACACCACTGACAGACTGATGTAACTGACATTGATGACATCACTGACATCGATGACATCACTGACATCACTAACTCACAGACTCACGTAACACTGACCCGTTCATACCCGTCCGCCTCTATGGCGACTGACACAGACGTGTTTCTTTCCATTGTTCCACCCTGTTATTAGCTCTAGCCCGTTTCACGCAGCATTGTGGTGACGGGCCTGCTGGACCTTCATTCTGTAGAATTGCAGTGGAGGCCCGATAGGAGGTTCTAGTCGCTCCTCCTCAGAGACAGAACTGACATCTCTGTAGGAGAGAGGAGGGGCAGGAAGGCTGTGACGTCTGGACCGGGTGTGATGCGATCATCTCCCAGAGGAAGAAGAGCCGGTGAAAACGTCCTCAGATTGAGGAGAACATCTGGAGCTCCTCTCCTTCTCAGCAGGTCCGGTGGGACCGCGGCAGGATGCTGTTAAAGTGAATTCTAATATTTGGGTGGGCCGCTCCTTTACTTGTGACTTGGCTTCTAACATCTCCATCCTATAAGAGAGCAGCTGCTAAGACGGGTTCTGAGGGGTTCTGGTCCCGTGCCGTGTGCGGACACTCACCACGCAGTGGACCAGGATGCTGAAGGGAACCCAGAAGAGCAGGGAGAAGGCCACTACTGAACCCACGATGTTATCGGCCAGGAACTTCCCGAACGTGTTGATGTCCAGTTTATCGATGAAGTCCCACAGACGCTCCACCACGTCCTGGACCTGCTTCATGCACCGCCCCTGCAGAGACCCGGCCCAAACGCTTCACGTCAGCGCCTTCAGACAGCAGGAGGAGACTCAGAGATGATGGGACCTACCGCTCCGTCGCAGAAGCCCACGGTGCAAGGTTTGCCTTTACGCAGGAACAGGAAGTGGCCCGTCTGGTTCTGGTAGGGGGCGCAGGCGCCGCCGCTGCTCCGACAGCAGACCTTACAGGAGGAGTTGGTTTCTGGGAGGAGAGAAACGGAGATGAAGGTCCAATCTATCCTCGTAGGAAGACGGGATAAGACGTTTTTGAAGATGTTTGTTTGTCAACAGAGAGTTGTTGACAAACAAACGACTTCAGCTCATTGAAAATACTTCATTTTATTGAGTTTTACCAGCTGAATCAATTATTCTTTTTACAGTGACCGATTAACATCCAGCTTTGAAACGTGATTAAATCTATTCAGAACAAAAGAATCATAAAAGGAGAAGATGAAAGGAATCTTCAGAAAGATGAAAGGAACCAGCTGGTTGTCATCAACCGTCAGCTGGTTTGGTTTTAATGGAACCGACTCTCAAAACATGAAATAAATGTTCCAGCTTGTATTTTAAGTCTTTTAAGAGCCTCATCGTTTAATCCACATCGTTTATCCACATTGTTTAATCCACATTGTTTAATCCACATTGTTTAATCCAGATTTTCTCAAAAAATAAATTCTTAGAAGCAGTTTTAGGAGGCGGGGCCTCCAGAACGATGCTGCCGGTATTATTATTATAATAATAATAATAATAATAATAATAATAATAATAATAATAATAATAAATTATTTTTGTAAATGTATTATTAATAATAATAAAAATAATAATAATATCATTTTGTATATGTATTAATAATAATAATAATATGTTGTATATGTATTAATAATAATAAAAATAATAATAATATAATTTTGTATATGTATTAATAATAATAATAATATAATGTTAATAATAATAATAATACATTTAATTTATAATGCACTTTACATTTGGATCAAATCTCAAAGTGCTACAAAGTAAAAGCAGATAAAAATGTTGTATATGTATTAATAATAATAACATTATAGATAAATACTACACACTGTAAAAAAGAATAGTTGGGGATTTAAAAAGTTTTTCTTCTGTTGTCGCAGTTAAAAGAAATATTTTCAACGTATATTTTAGACTCAATTAAACTTAATTATGCGTCACCGGTCAACAATTCTTTCTTTTCTTTTACAGTGTGTAGTATTTCTCTTTTGTTTCCTGAAGGCTCCTCATCCCTTCAACCGTCCAGAACAGAGTCCAGAAGGACTGAATGATGCTGGAAGTACCGGTTCTGCAGAACTTTCATATATGCCGTCACATATTCCGTTTGTTTGGTTGAACTCCTCTGAAGTAGTTTTTAGTGAAACAAAAGTAAAGAGAGAATCGTAACCTCAGTTCTGAGAAACAAACACACAAACAGGATTCTCCTGAGCCCGCCCTCCCGTCGGGTCCATAAACGGTACCGTTGCAGGCGCAGGGCTGTAGCTTCAGGACGGCCTGACAGAAAGGAACGCACTCTCCGCCCGCACACTCCCCGCTGTCCAGACACGCCGTCTCGTCTGAGGCGTTCTCCGGAGGAGGACACTCGCTGCTGTTTCCTGTCGGCACAAACACACCTGTCAATCAACCCAGGACCGGCCTCCAAGCCGCAGCTCGCCGTCACAGAACTCACCTGTGCAGTAGGAGTGTCCTTTACAAGTGGCGTCGATGGGCTCCTGGCAGACTTCGCCCTCAGACTCGAACCTGCAGTCCTTGCAGCAGGCAGAGTTCCTGTCGCTGCAGACAGACAGACACACAGACAGACAGTCAGTCAGAGAGACAGTCAGACAGACAGACAGAGAGACAGTCAGACACACAGACAGACAGTCAGTCAGAGAGACAGTCAGTCAGACAGACAGACACACAAACACAGTCAGACAGACAGACAGACAGTCAGAGAGACACACAGTAAGACAGTCAGAGAGACAGTCAGTCAGACAGACAGACAGACAGACAGATGTTGGAGATGAAAACTGGAGGACAGACTGGTGGAATCCACCAACGCCAGGTGAAGCTCAGAAGGTTGGGAGCTTCAGTGTTAGCTCCTCCCACAGACTAACACGCTGCAAAATCAAAATCCAACAAGACTGCCGAGCCAGAACCTCTCTGTCAGAGACGGAGACGGGTTCTTAGAGAACGCATGTGGAACATCGCGTTAAAAGAAAGGATCATGAGATGATCTAAACGCTCAGAAGAATTTTGATTTCAACTTTGAACTTATTGGAACTTTATTAAACTCAAACTTCTGTCAGTATCTCGGATCTGATTCTGATTCCGACCCGGAATCAGTCTGACGCTTGTGACAGAAAGATCCGCTACTTTATTCTGTGACGCCACGATATCACTAAAATACACACTGCTGAAAAAAGATGAATGGATCACCAGAACCACAGACCGGACCTTCCTGAATGAACTGATCCAGTACCTTCATTGATCCACGTTGTGTTGCAGGTTGAGAACAACATGAGGTCAGAACGTTCAGTATAAAACCAGAACCATGAACCAACTGAGGACTGGATTCCATCTCAGACCCAGAATCAAAGAGAAAAAACGAAATCACAGGTTCTGATCCAACTGGAGTGAATTTCATCACAACAACTCATAAAGTGTCTCAGTAGTGGGTTTGACCTTTGACCTCCGTGTGCCCGAAGACCCTCCTGCTCTCATCTGGACCTGCTCCTGATGAGACGGAGGATTGTGTCCTTGAGGATCTCCTCCCAGACCTGGATCAGAACATCAGTGAGCCTCTGGACCGTCTGTGGTTCTAC
>VRLP01003581.1:0-61849 GCA_009660295.1 Lophius piscatorius | reverse complement strand
CTGCTGCCATCCGTAGGTCATTTGTGACTCTAAGCAGAGCTGTTTCTGTGCTGTGGGCGGAGCGGAAACCAGACTGAAAGGTTTCAAAGAGGTTGTTGTAGTTGAGGTGGTCCTGGAGGTGGGCAGCAACTACTTTTTCCAGAACTTTGGAGAGGAATGGGAGTTTGGAAATGTCAACAATCATCATGTCAACAATTCCTTCAGTAAGATACACCAATTTGCCATAAAAGTAAAACCACCTGACTATGATTTTGCAGATAGATAGATAAACAGACATATATATTCATTCATTCATTATCTACCGCTTATCACGTTCAGGGTGGTAGGAGTTGTACACCCAGGACAAGTCACCAGTTCATCTCAGGGCAGACACATAGAGTCATACAACCACACATGCTCACACCCACACCTAAGGGCAATTTTAGTGTCACCAATTCACCTGTATCACGTTTCTCACGTGTCTTTTGACTGTGGGAGGAAGCTGGAGTTCCTGGAGAGGACCCATGTAGACACAGGGAGAACAAGCAAACTCCACACAGAAAGGCCAGCAGACGTGTATTTGAACCTGGTACCTTCTTGCTGTGAAGCAGCTGCGTTAACCACGGCGCCACCTTGCCACCCCAGAAATACTTATACATATACATATTCTTAGGCATAATTTGATGTAATTAATGATCGGCAGAGCAGCCGCTGAAGCCAATACTGTGCCGGTTGCAAGCACGCGGCATTCACTCACACCAAGTATTAGCTACAATAGCTACAAATTCCTTGCTTCAAACACTAAGCTCGCAATTTGAAACACCACCAACAACAAGATAAGCTGGAAAACAACCCCGTAAATGTTCGGCACAACAAACTTAATCAGACACCTCAAAATTAATCACAGGAGGAAAAAAGCAAGTTTCAGGAAGCTAACGTTGGC
This sequence comes from Lophius piscatorius, assembly GCA_009660295.1. Lineage (NCBI taxonomy): Eukaryota > Metazoa > Chordata > Actinopteri > Lophiiformes > Lophiidae > Lophius > Lophius piscatorius. Next base: position 60,927 of record VRLP01003581.1, on the reverse strand, counting down.
AAAGCGGCTACAGCTAGCGGGAGTGCAGAGCCAGCCACAAGCCTGCTCTATGTTTGTATGCTGTCAATTATCTACGAAATCCCTGAACAAAGCCAACATATTACACATAATGGAATGAACGAAGCTCACAAAGCTTTATTAGTAATGCAACGCGAGGACAACAGTCAGATATTAAGTCAGTAGACATAGAAAATGTACCAACTTCCCTTCCACGGTAATCCTTCAAAAAAAAGAGCAATTAAAATACACTACTCATTGGTTTTAAAACTGTAAAGAAAAAAATAATCAGATTCTACCAAAATTTGTATCGGCCAGTCACACACAAAAATCGTTGATTATAATAATTGCAAAACTGTTTTAAAGGTTTCCAGCAGATACCATGTGGTAGGAGAGGAGGGGGGTGTTAATTTATTTGACTATTGTAAATATTTATGTAGGGGTTTATTCTGGTGTTCAATTACAGCAGTTTGTAAGGGTTTTATCTGGTGTATTAAATTATATTAAACATATATGCTTATAATGTGAACCATGTGATAAGTTTTGGAAACACCTTTAAATAGTCACAACCAATTAGGTCACAGTCACACAGGATGAAAGGTGCCATTTCACATCTGTCCTGTTGATTAGTCAGATGTCAGAAGTGCTTGTTCCCTATCCTGCACTTTCATGTTTGAAGATGAAGAATAAACGCGTATGGTTTGGTGCACATTGCCATCTCCTCTTCATCTTTTTTCTACATCATCCAGCCACTATGGTTATTCTAACAAATATACACACACATATACATCGATTAATCCTACATTATTATTACCACTGCAATGGCACCTGTCAGTAGTTGAGATATTAATACCTGGTTACCTGTCAGTTGGTGGGATATATTATCTGGTTACCATTGTTACCTGTCAGTGGGTGGGAGATATATAGATAGATATATTTTATCACAGTAATGTGTCAGAGGTTAGCATCTGTCATGAAGTTGATAATGAAAGCAGGAAAAATTGACAAACACAAGAATCTGAGAAACTATGAGGATGATCAAATTATGATTCATCTCCAGACCTGCAAGTCTTATTGGATGTTCTTGGTTATTAGTACATACCAAAGTGGTCTAAGTAAGGACAACTGGCGAACCAGGGACAGGGTAATGGGAACAAAGGCTTCATTGGTCCTGGTGGGTAGTAGAACCTGCCCACTGTTTTTGGATACCGAAGAAGATGTTTCTGATAGAAAGTTGTAAGGTCCAGGGGAGGAGGTCCACTCTTCTCGTAGTGGACCGGTCCACAGAGCTCAGTCTGAAGCAGAGCTCTCTGCTGTGAGCTCTTTCGCGGCAACTTTTCTCAGAAGTTAGCACACTCTCAGTTTGTGAATGCTGAGCTGCCAGCAAAAGCTCATAGCTTGACTTACATTAATTTATATTACAATACTTAAGCCTGTAAAGAAGCCTAGTGCTGCTTCCACCTCTAGCGATGCTGCTGCTAGCACATCAGAGGCTCCAGCTACTGGTCCCATAACATTACCCACGACAAGCACTGCAGCTGTACGGATCAATACTAAAATATCCATACTTCCATCCCTACGCTTTTCTTCTAGAATCGATTTTCATATTAACAGATCAATATTCACACTCAGTAATCTGTGGCACAAGTATCTTTTTATTATCAACGGGGACGGGTTAGAAAGTAATGACCTGGATCCCCAGAATCTAGATCTAGCTTGGACTACTTCTCATGGCCATGAATGTCACATCATTTAACCAACCAGATTTCAAATTTGATGTGTTGGGCCTATCTTTATTGTGTCAGTACTGCATATGCTGAAAGCGGTTCAGCATTATCGTCAGCAAATTCAATTATTCCGGGAAATATGACTGGACTGCTTAGACACATCAGCACTGGCAGGCCACTGATCTGATGTCATCCGTAAACATGAATGCTGGACAGAGCTTTCCCAGTCGCTTTTTGGGGATGATATACCTCCACCAAAGAGAAGGAGAACATTGGGTAAACATCTTGATGAAAGTGTTACATAAATTTGATGTAACAGCTCTGGTAATTGGTGTTTCTTCAGCATTGTGTGAGAGTTCCTTCTCCACACTGTCATGACATCTAACTCCCTACTGTCACACCATCTTACATGAAAGAGAGAGGAATTTGGCGATTCCTTGTTATCGAGAAATCAATAACAATTATCTTGGCAATGGATGAATTTGTGAGTATTTTTGCCAAGGGAAACAGTAGACTGATGTTGTAGATTAATCAATATATATGTGGTATACATGGTTATATTGAAGTTGAGAATATACTTGATTGATAATTAATTTAGTTTTTCGTTGTCACTTAATTTTGAATGTGAAGACTATCATCTAGTTTTATAAATATTGGCTATGTTGAGAAGTCTCACTGGATTAGGTTTTACTTTTATTTGAGAACCAAGTGCATACAATGAAAATACATTTTATGGAGTTGAAGGTTTAAATATGGATGAAGGTTTTATTTTAAGTCAATCTGCTTTTAAAGTTTTCTTTTAAAGAAAGACGTGTCACTGGATTAGGCTTTTAGTTGCTCACCTATTATTTCACTCAGCCCACCCTCATATAGCTTTCTAAAACCGGCCCTCTTGAAATCTAAAAACTGTGAGAGTGCACACAGCTCTAACTTCACTTTTCTGCTTTTTACATGTCTGTGATATCACATCTATAATCTACCACCTTTGCCTTCAACCCCTTTCCTACAGCCCTTGTGAAATCAAACATTTCCATCATATGTCCCCTAATCACCTCTGTAATAGACCAATCCCTCCAGGCTGGCTAAGTTCCATCTTCCCAAAAAAACAGCATAATCAGACCACTCCTCAAAAAACCCACTCTCGATCCACAAATTTTTGAAATTACAGGCCAATTTCGAAACTCCCATTCCTCTCCAAGGTACTGGAAAAAGTAGTTGCTGCCCACCTACAGGACCAGCTCAAATACAACAACCTCTTTGTAACCTTTCCGTTTGGTTTCCGCTCCACCCACAGCACAGTAACAGCTCTGCTTAGAGTCAAAAATGTCCTACGGATGGCAGCAGATGCTGGTTCACCTTCACTCCTGATTCTCCTTGATTTGTTTGCTGCATTTGACACCGTTGAGCAAGGAATACTCCTACACCGCCTACATCACACCATTGGACTCACTGCCCTCGAATAAACAGAATACATTTCCCCTGAAAGTGCAAGGTCCCGGACGCACACCGTCACCTTAGGGGTCCCCCAGGGATCAGTCCTTGGCCTCAATCTCTTCATACTGGACCCTCATTTCATTGCTACGCTGATGACATGCAAATCTACGTGAAAACTGATACATGTTCCTCTGCAGCTTCTCAATCGTCGTCATCAATATCATCATCATCTCCCCTGTCAACACTCAGCGCCTGTCTAGAGGGAATTAAGGCGTGGATGAAACACACTTCTCATTGGGATCCCTAATAATAGTCTTCAGTAAGTCTTCTGTATGTTCAAAGCAAGGATCCTGATGAGTGTGCGTAAACACGAACACATCACCCCCATTCTTCATTCCCTTCATTGGCTTCCCTTCTCCATCAGGATTGAATATAAGGTCTCCCTCTTCACTCACCAGTGCATCCATGGAAACGCACCCCCCTACCTGAAAGAGCTCCTCACCCCACTGACCTCAATTCGATCCCTCCGTTCTACACACTCAAACCGCGTCCTCCTCCCATGAACCAAGCTCAGCACCATGGGTGATCCGGCCTTCTGTTCTGCTGCCTCTCATCTGTGGAATGCCCTCCCTGACCATCTGAGGGCTCGACAGAATACTAAGAGTTTTAAAAAAGGACTTAAAACCTTCCTTTTTAGCAGAACCTATGAGTTTTAATTAACAATGCTGCTTGATGTTTTTACCTTGTATCACTTTCAAATTTGATCGAAATGTAAAGTGCGTTATAAATAAAATGTATTATTATTATTACTATTATTATAATCATCTTCTGCAATACCCTCAATGTGCAGGTCTCCATGTGCCAGAGGCAGGTGTGTGAACAGTATTTTATGGTTGTGACTGGGGTGCATCACTCCAAACCTGATATGCTTGTTGACCACCGCTGGCTAAGTGTCTGATTCTCTAGCTGCTTCAGTGCCTGCAGCATCACACAGCAGCCCAAACCACAGGTTTGTCCTCTGTAGGGTATGTACAAGTACAGCAGCTGATTCTATTTAATATTCTGTACTCTGCTACACATCTACAGATCAGATGTTACACACAGGTTCATGTAGTGAAGACATGTGTTATAGAACAACCCCTATGGACCATCCATCCAAGAAATAAGAACATTTTTAGTCAAATTAGCTTCTATCAGGAGTTAAAGTGTTGTGGCAGTGAAAAAGGAAACTTTATTGATCCCGAGGAGGGAAATTCATTTCCAGCTTACCACGAAGAACAATAAAAGCAAAGAGTTTATCGGTGTGCTCCAGCTCTTTAGTATCTGCCCCTGCATGTGAGGCAATATTTAAGATCTAGGAACACCAGGGCCCTCAGGGGTTTCCCGGCGAAATAATCCAACAACCTGCAGATTGAGCAAAGAGACACAAAGAGAACCCAACGGGTTAAAAGGTATATTAATGGTTTTACAATAAAGGCTAACAAATTTGTGTCACTTACCTAAACCTCTCCTGACTTTTGTCTGTACCAACTCTGGTGTTACTGGAGCAGGTAGCAGGGTATCTGCCGAGCCCTTGGGGGGTAATGTTCAAACTAAGTACTAACTCCTAGGAGGTCATTTCCCAATATGGGATTAATAAAGTATGTCTAAATCTAATTTACTGAGGAGAGAGGGGAGGAATGGTTTCCAAAAAAAGATAAACAATTTACGATTTGTTAGGTAAGAATAGAACAAATGGATAAATGGGGAAGTTTGCTTCAGGAAGGGTATCCGGGTTAAAACGTTTGCCAAATCTATATACAGAATGCTAAACTGATTTCCAAACCTGATCGGTTGGGGCCCGGGTTAACAATGACCGTGGCTGATACAGTTAGCCAGCAGGGTACCGATCTATGGATGGAAACAGGTGATCTGCTGTGGCAACCCCGAAAAAGAGCAGCTGTGAGATGAAGAAGAAGAAGTAAGAACAGAACCAAATCAGAGCTGTCCCAAGCCAGAGAGCCATTCCAACAGAATCTGGTTATCAATTGTATCAGAAGTTGCTCTCAAATCTAACACTATAAGGATGGGCCATTGGCCATCATCATTTGTAACTGCAGTATCACTGTAATATCACCGTCTCATTACTGCGATACTCTCTAAAACTGTTAGAAATTCTTTATAGCTGTTAGGTGTCAGTGCTTCAGGGAGAAGAATGGAGACAATCTTCTCAAGGAGCTTTCCAGAAAATGCTAATTTAGACATTGGTCAGTAATTTCTGAACTCTAATGCATCAAGGCTGTTTTTTTAATGAGCGGTTGCACACACGCAGTCTTTAAATTCTCTGGGACTGAGCCCGAGTGCAAATAACTATTTATAATAGAGAGCAGCCACAGGGCTGTCACATCCATAACTGTGACTAATGACTTATGCTGATTAAAATGAGCGGGATTTAACGGAGGGTCCACACTGTTAAACAGAGCTCTAGGGCTCAGCGAATTACTGAGTTGAAAGAGAGAAACAGACCGAAATCTCGATCAGGATTTTAGAAGTTTCAACAGGGGCTTTCAGTCCAGTAAAAACAAACTACGGTTACCCTTGGTGAAACTCAGGCAGCAAACAGCAAGCCCTTTCAATTTAGGTGTGTATTAGTGTTGTTTTGTGCATGCAGGCCAGTTCAGGGCTGTGAACTGTTCATTCTGGATTCCGATAAATCTGTTCTAAGAAAAATTCAGAATTGAGCATTTAGACTGGTTGTGCGAACGTAACCAAACAGTGTGAGGTGCAAGATTATTAATGGACTAATGGAGGGAATATGTACATCAGGTGATTTTAAAGAACAAGGTATAAACTGATGAGTCGCAATGAAGATAAGGGAAAGAGTAGTGGAAGCCATGCCAGAATGGTTCCATACCAAGTAAAAGCACTACAGATGAGATTTTTGCTTTGAGAGTACAGAAGAAGAAGTATAGAGAAGGCAGCAGGAGTTTACATTGTGTCTTTGTGGCTTTAGAGAGCACTTTGAGATTTGATCCAAATGTAAAGTGCATTATAAATTAAATGTATTATTATTATTATTATTATAAATAATAATCAGCAGCAGTAGGTTGTAGGTTGACATGAAACAGCGAGTCAAAAAAAGTTGCTGTCTAGTTAGTTATATGTGCTGCTAAATTTCAGCCCCATACATGTCTACCAGCTCATTAACAATCAGTAGGAAACCATGGAAAAATTCCCCAGGTAATTATCATAATTAGCAGAGCAGTGAGTCAAAGATGAAATCACAAAGCAGACAGGACACAGGAGCTTTGACTTCCTGGATGTTAATACCAAACTAGTCTCTGCATTAGGAACTACCTTTAGCACTAAACTGCTTTGTGAAATACTTTCACCCTAAAAACTTCTGACTTAAAGTTAGGAGTACGCACACTTTTCTGAAGAGTTACTGCAGAGTAAGCGAGTTTAGAGGTACTCTTGGATTCGGAGCTTTGGTGAGTAAAAGCCCTGATAACTAGCCACTAATTCTGGTTAATCCTCTGAGGAACCTCTGCAGGAGCAACAATGGATCCTGTTGATGTGATCGTGCACCCGCTACCAGACTTCCCTCCTAACCGCATGACTTCCAGAGAGGTTCAGCCTACAGCCTGCTGTTCGATACAAAGTACTTTTGTATCGAACGAAGTTCTCTCAATACTTTTGATGTACTTCAAAATAACATGTGTTTAAAACGCAGGTTTGCAAATCCAGAGGTGGGAACTAACTGAGTACAAATATGTCATTACTGTACTTAACACAGTGTTCAGGTATCTGTACATTACGCAAGTATTTATTTATCCTACAAGTTCTCACATTTAGTCTCTATATTTTTATTTCCTACAATTTAAACAGAATGGTTACTTTAGTGTACTGCTTTTACTGTATAGTTTTTTTTTGTAATATTTTCACTTGTGGCCTACTTGAGTACCTTCATTGAATCAGTACTTGTTCTTTTACCAACAAGAGACTGGTTTACTTTTAAACAAGAATGTGTATAATGTTGCCTCCTCTGTGCCTATCGAATTCATCAAATCATATTATCCTTATAATGGACAGGTGTGCTGTATGTACTGCACTTGGGATGTTATTTCTTTTATGAAAGCGTTTGCTCAGGGGGTCAGCCACAGCAACTTTACTTACCTAGTTTAAGCCGCTCAATCCCCTGCGATGTAAAAGCAATCCACCTAATTTTAGTTAAATTAAATGTGAAGTTTTCCCACAGTATTTTTTTGAAAAAAGAAATCTTTTCAATACACTATACCCTGTATGTTGTTTCATATGCACCCAGTCTTGACTAAATCCGAAAAATGGCTGAGAAATTATGGCCCAAAATATTTTGTAGAAAAGAGCTCCTCCTAGTCAGAAATGACAAGACAGAGTTGATTCATATACAAGAAATTTGGAACATATCGATGCCAATGGTAATGAATTTATGTCCAAAAGTGTTTATTTTAAAAAAAATAAAAAAATTTTAAGAAGCTGTGTTAAATATGAAATATTCCATTAAAATGCTTTACAGTAACAAATGAAAAATACGAGATAAACCTCAAGTCGAGTCATACGCACAAAATGTGGACTAAATCAGAACAATGGTTGAAAATTTATGGCCCATAAACATTTGGAGATAAAGCTTTTTCTTTTACTAACATACTGTTGAAATAAGTTCAATCAGGGGGGATTCCCTGCAAAGGGGCATGGGGACTTTTCAGGGATATTTCCCTACTGTTGGGTACGAAAGCATTGGTCTAGTTTGCCATAATATAACTAAGTCTTCAGGTCACCTTCATCCGATTAACTTCTTCACCTTATCCCGTCTTTTAGGCTGTTTCTTTTAGGGGACTCTACAGCTGATCATTCCATCTTTCCCTGTCCTCTGCATCTTCCTTTGTCACACAAACCAACTGCATGTCCTCTCTCACCACATCCTGAAATCTCTTTTTTGGTCTTCCCCTTTTTCTCCTGCCTTGCAACTTCATCTCCAGCATCCTTCATCCTAGACTTACCACTACCCGTCCTCGTCATGTCTCCAAACCATCTCAATCTGATCCCTCTTACTTTGTCGCCAAGATGTCTAACCTGGCTTGTCCCTCTGATGTACCCATTTGTAATCCTGTACATCCTCGTCACTCCCAAAGAACATATGAACATTTGGAACTGAAACCATTCCAAATCAAATCTGTTGTGTCTCTCTCCTGACTTTGAGCCCAGACCGTGTGTGTGACTTGGACTAACCCTGGATACACTTGTGCTTTAGGTGTTTGAATAGGGTCCTGAGATGATATCCAGGTTAGATCTGCTGGTTCTGAACAGTGAGGGTCCAGGCTGCTTCATCAGAGTGGGGTGTATCCCGCAGGGCAGTTGTCATTTCTGTTGCACATAGCACCCATATTTGTTGGATGCATGATGGTGACTCTTATCTATGCTCTGATATATTAAAGATTACTACCTGATGTTAGAACACAGCAAGGCTCTTATCACGCCAAGCAGCTTCTCCGCAGTGTTCTCATTTCTTGTCCCGTTCCCTCGTTCAGATACTGTCTTTGATTAATGGCAATCATATTTTACAGAAAGCAAAGCAGTCATCTCATATTACTCATCTGCTATTTGCTGCTGTCATACATCTTCAAACACAGGCTTTACCAATTATTATTATTATTATTATTATTATTATTATTATTATTATTATTATTATATAGATATAGAATGGACTTCCAGGTTACCAAAACAAAACAAGATATCAGCTCAACTGGGTTTCCCGTCATCTGATTTAAAGCTAGTATGAGCAGTCTTCAATCCCTCTCAAAAAGAGATAGTATCATCCAATCTATAGGACCGGGTGGCTGAACAGGAAGATTAGTCTTGAAAAGCTAACTTCAGATTAATCTTCCTCCTTTTAACAAACAAAAAATCCATCTGCATGTATACTTAGTGTTTGTTCCAAGATTTGGTTAAAAAAAAACACATTTCTAAAAATACATACCATGATCTTACAACAGTTAATTATTTCTGAGTGTGAGTGTGACATACATCCGCTCTCTTTGAGATATAATCTCTTTGAGATTTGATCTGATAGCTATTACTCATCAAAGAGGGCATGATACACATGACGGGACAAAAACGGGACAAAAACGGGACAAAACAAACAGGCATGAAAGGACAGGCAGTAAGGTCAACCAGCTGTGTAGTGTTTTGTGTTCCATGTACCCCCTATCAGCAAAGAGCCTAAAGCATCCTGAGAACCGCACAGAGCAATGATGTAGACCTCAAACACCGGCTCAGCAGCTACTGGTTGGCCCAGTCAACACTGATAATCCGTTCATAGTAGATGCTATGAGGTGCCCTCATGCCCCAACAGAGAACTCCATGGACGTTATGTATCGGTTCACGCCACCAAGTAGAACCACAGACTAGCCAGGAGCTCACTAGGTGGGTTTACATGGGACACTTTTCTCCTTGCCGAATTAAACCTCTCCGAATTGAATGTCATTCATCTGTTTACATTATTTGTGATCTTTTCAGACCCGGTGTTTACATGCATTGCCTCAATTAATCGGAAACGCTTTCAGACATGCGCAGACGATCCACACTCCCGTTCATAAGGTGGCGAGAATGCTTCGATGAGCTGTGTGCCAACTGCCAACATGCGTCCAGAAGAAGAATACGAGAAAGAGGGCATGCACGGAAGTGACTTTTCGCCCATCTAAGCAGCCAAATATGTTAAAGTGTTTTAAAGTTGCAATCAATAAATCACTCTGAAAAAATCACCGGATGCCGAACGGTACTGTTTTGAAGACACGATATTTAAAATGCGCCATGGCGCTGAAAAAACTCAGCAGAGTATTACGCCGCAGGGCATACGCAGATACAAACAGAAAGCTTTCCGAAACAGCGTTTACATGCAGCGACTGGCATTCGGAAAAGCTTTCCGAAAGGACTTATACTACCTCCTTGCAAAGAAATTTAATCTCAATCGGAAAGGTTCTTTCCACTCTGAAAGGGGTGTTTACAAGCAACATTTTCTTCTCAATTGGACATCTTTTCCGAATCTAATCGGAATTAAGCTTACCATGTAAACCCACCTACAGATGGGAATGAAGCCCTGAATGAACTCTACCAGGCCATCAGTAAGGAACAGACAGCCCACCCTGACGGATTTATGGTCGTAGCTGGTGACTTTAATCACGCTGTACTTAAGTTTGCAATCCCATCATTCATTAAGTTCATTAGCATGTGAACTTTCCCACAAGAGGAAATAACACTCTGGACTTGGTTTACATAAACCACGTAGGTGCATACAAAGCATCCCCCCTCTCCGACCGGAGGACTTTCTGACCAACTCACTGTTATGCTAAAACAAGCATACAGACCCAAAGTGAACCTGCGGATTTTTTGGAGCCAAACAGCATAATGGCTTTATGCACCTCAGCTTTTACAAAAAATATTTATTTAAAGAAATTGTCCGTCAGGATAAAAATGAGGAGTACTGTTATTTGGATCCCTGACGGGATTTGCACCAATGAGGGAGGGAGAGAGTGACGGAACTGAATATAGAACTCCAAGCAACTAAATGTTCATTGAAGTAGTAAAGCATGTTCCTCCTATCAGACATGATTTGTGATTTTATGATGCATATTGGAAGCTCTGGTTGGTTCATGTATCCAAATTATGATAGAATGGTCTTTCAGAACTTGGAAAAATGTTACTGTTAAAATCGGCATACGCAAATTTACGATCGCTGCCCCAGTTTTGAGTTTTGATCTCCCAAATTACAATTTTTATTCTGACACAATGGATATCAGGCTCTGAGGCATACAAATCGGTCAGATGTAAGTGCGATCACCAAAGCACATGGGGAGCTATTTATTTTTCACGCTCTACCTCTCTTTCACTCTGGCAGTGTAGTCTGACCTTTATCAAGAGTGAAAAGCTGGAGAGTAACCCACTCAGGTAAATTATTCATCGCACATGGCCCAGCAACGGCTTGGAAGAACTGGAATAATATTTGTCGCGATCAAGTGACGCGAGCCAGATTATAACTGATGAAGGTCAAGGCGTTGACATTGCTCTGCTTAGTGATCAGAGACAAGGTAACATGTAGCACAATCAATCACGATCAGCTGTTCCACCAGACTGGGTTAATGAGATGAAGGGCGGCTGTCAGCATCCTGGGGCCGGCACACAGACACAAATCTATATATCTATCTAACTCTGAGGTTGAAACATAACCAAAGGGAAATAAAAGGGAATAAAAGGCTTGGCTCACAAGATCGGTTTCTAAGACATCAAGTCAGTTTTATTTATCAAAAGTGCCAGAGTGGTTTTTATAAAGACAGTGGACATCAGCCACTGTCTTTTGTCTATACAGCATTCACCGTAAAACCAAATATACAGCACACTCTCAGACATGACCTTTGCCTGGGAAAAAAAAAAATGTTAAGAAAAAAATCCTGTGCTTTTATTTTGAAGGGTTTTCTTTATGCAGCGGAGTGCCATCTAGTCACACTCCTTAACAGTAGGTGGCGCTAATGCCCTGTGATGCTACTTGACACCCACCAGTTCCCTGCATAGAAGAAGACCTACAAAGCTTTGTTTCATATGCTAATTGAGCATGACGAAACGCAAGTACGACACCGACTACATGAGATATGGATTTTCATACATTGAGGACAAAGAAGAACAAGTTTTTTTCGTGTTGGTATACTGTGATATTCTGTAGTATCTGCACAATCTTTTCATTAAATAAATTTGGGAAGTTGAAAATTAATTTTTTTCACGACTCAGACCAGCTTAATTGACACATGTTGGTATTATAATTTTCATGACGTTTAGCATGGGCGATAGAAAACAGATCCATTCCGATTTTCTTTTTAATTTGCCCTTCCATTGGGCAGGATGCCAATGGCTAAATATGCCATTGGCTAAATACACCACTGGTTGCGAGTATCCTTAATCAGACAACTGTGAACCCTCAATTGTAGTAGCAAATGAAAAATACATCATTTGTTTCTTTACAAAAATCCAATTTTACCTTGAGTTTGCATAATAGTTGTTCAATATGAGTCTACAGGTAAGTCTGGTATCCAGCCAGAGTCCTAAATATTTGTTCCATTCAACAATTTCCGTACCAATTGAGTCCGAATAAACTGGTGACCTGGAGAAAAACAGGTTTAGTTTTAGCAGAATTTGAAAAAAAAAGTTCATGGTCAAGCAGAGACGTCTGAAATGTGTCAAACGCATATTGTTCACCTCCCTTGGCCTACGGTAAAACTTTTCTCGATCCCATTGTGGATCATCTCTACCCACTAGGATCTCAAGACACCCTCCTAAACTCCCCTCAAAAATCTCTGATCAAGTACTATTTAGTCCTTTGTAAATAAATTCATCGTTTTTACTACTCTGGGTGTCCTACATCTGGGTTCAAGTTATTGTTTTAACACAGTCACTGACGATAACTATCAGTTCTGAGGTGCTTGGGGAACCATTGAAGGGAGGATTAAAATTGTAATGTTCTATCATTGTTTTCTGCATCCTAGTCCAGGGTCATCCAACTAATATATCTTACTAATTGTAGGTTTTGAAAAGGCCAAACCAACAGAGGAGCCAGTGATGAAAGAAAAGTTTTTGCCTTCTTATCATTTGAGGAAAAAGTGCTTTTGATGTCGAGGATCAGTAGTTTGATAAGAAAAGGTATTAACTCGATGACTCGAGGTGTCATGACTTCATGATGCTACTTTATTTATTTGAGTTTTTCCTGGTTAGATTTTGTTTTCTTGGACTTTGCCTCTGTCTTTTGGATTTTTCATCCATTAATGCTTGCATTCATTCTTAAGGGCAATTTAGAATCACCAATGGGTAGCAATGTTATTTTGCTGCCAACATCCCCCTTTGGGTTCAAAATCCTCCTTGCTGACTTCAATATAATTATGTGAGAGCCTTTTTTATCTAAAAAATATGAATATTGTTTTTTTTTGTTTAATCACAGATTACTCACACATAGAAACAGGTACAATGTTACTGCCACTGAAAAGTAATTATTTCTGATTTAACCAGTTCATAAACACCAAGGTCATGCAAATACACCTGGCAGCTGTGGAGTTATTTGAAATTTGTTTTCGGGATGTCATTCAGGTCAGGCTTAACATAAAGTAACCAATGAGCAGGGACTGCTGGTACAAGCCTCTGTGCATCTAATGGAATCACACACATTGTTTTGAATAGCAGCGATTGGAAGCGGCGAATACAGGACAGCCATAAAATGAAGCTTCCAGAGGAATCAAGTCTTTACAGGTTCATTTTCATCGAGACATGATAATAAAAGTTGGCTGCCTGACCTGTTCTAAAAGCCGATCCTCAAAGACTTCAAAAAGTAAATTCTTACAGAGAAGCATCTATGGAGCAGCTCAACTATTCCCTCATTTGCACTTCTCCTGCATTAGCTGACAGCGTGCTGCCACAGGCCAATGACCACCACAGCGAGGGCGACCCCATATGCTGCACAGCAGGGTCATCTGGGAGTTTCAGAATCACAGTGGTTATAATTTTTTATTACCAGGACGGCATGAGCAGGGCAAGACTCAACAGCAACGTCTCTGTCACAGATGAGCAGCTCTGAATGTGTCACATCAGAGACCTCAATTCTGTTTTACAGACTCCAAAGTTTTATTCAGCCCCAAAACAAAAGTGATGTCTGCGAGAAGCCTGAAGTAGGAGATCAGAAAGTGTTTCCCAAAGACAGTTCCTGTTAGAGAGAATTAGGTCAATATCACTCAGCGATTGATTTCATAAGGGGGCTTATCAATGTTTAAACAGCGTTTTAAAAGCAGAAATTATCTTTAAAGAGTAGAAAGTAGGGCGCATGATTCTCACAGCTCACACGGGTCGCTGCAGAAACAGCAAAAAATATTCATCAAGTAAAGCTATCCCAGTAAATGTAATGTTTTATTCAGAGCCGCTCCTTTTCATCTTCGTCAGACCCCTCCCGTACTCAGGAAAAAATGATTCTAGCTCCAAAAACTGAAATATTCCTCTCTAAAAGTCAGAGCTGCCAATCTACCTGTCACTTGATTTTTCCGTCTGGTGCAGGTGTTTACTGCAATGCCTGACTGCGGCGATCTATATGCAGCCCTGTTTCAGGGAGAGGTGGGAGATTCATGGTCTGACTTATTGGCAGACAGACTTTCAAATTTCCGCAGTCAAAGGCAGTCATCAGTGGCAGAGAGAAGGATGAAGCTCTGCAGTTACAGCATATGAGGAAGCTTCAAGATCAATCTGAAAACTGGAAACACTTCAGGCGGAAGGTTGGTGATATGAGGTCGATGATAACGTATCACTGTATATTAATACATTGAATTTAGTGGATCTTTACAGATAAAATGTTAAGTTTGCCAAGCTCATAAACCGAAGTGCATCACACAAGTTGAAGGAGGAAGTTTCAACAAGAGACTATTTTCCAGCAGCAAGAATGGTTATGGTAGTGAAAAAACAGTACAGTGTGACTGAGGCTGTGATGGGCTGGCAGGCAGGCCGGTCCTAGGCACAAGAATAAGAGAGTTCTGAGTTAGTTCAGAGTCTTTCGCTAGAAAAATTTTAAAAAATTAGAATACACAACTCTAGCAACCTCTAGAATATAACTAGTTATACCACTTACAGAGGTCTAACAATCTGGTGATGAGTGGATGAGGGGCCGGGTCTTAAGCAGAGTTGATTTATGAAGTGGTTCAGCTGTGCAGCAGAGACGAGGTGGAGTGAAGAGCCAGGTAATGAGGAGACTGGACGGCGCAGCGCCACAGGGCTGGAGGGGGCTCCAGGGACGCTGCACTGCAAGATGGTGTGCTCCAGTGGTGCTGGAGCTTGGCCCCTCCTCGGTTCTGGCCTTGTTCGTTGTACCTGAGGACCTGAGGGGCTGTGGACTCTGCGTCTCGGGTGTTCTTGCGGCTTGGGGGAATGACCGGACTATCTGGCTTCTGTTGGACGTTGGAGGGGGCCCTGTACACTGATGGCATCTTGCTGTATCCTGGCCCAACACACTAGCATCTACCATGGCCCAATCTTCAGTGTTGATTTGGGCCACCAATGGTTGCTGAACCAGTGTATGTGGTCAATGTCTTCGCTCTGTGTTTGGTTCTCGCAAATTCTTAGGTTCTAGGCTGGCTGGGGTGCATGGAACACAAACCCCTCCACAGTTTGTTAATATAACTGCCTAATTCTTTGTTTTTTTTCATCCTTTTTTGTCTTGGCTTTGTTTCACATACGGTGCATCACGACCTCTTTGATCTGAAAAAATTAGGTCCAAATAAAGAGTAGTAGGCTAGTCCTTCAAGGAGGGCTGGTGTAGGTCACATGCACACACTCACTTACAAAAAATATCTATCTGTTGCAAGATGAACCTGCATGTATTTTAATAAATCTTTTTTTACCATATCTTGGCACAAATCAAAAGTCTGCATGCAGACAAATGAAAAATAACAAAAAAACTTTGTAGGCGTGGCTCAGTCCTGTGGCGCGCAGGCTTAATTAAGTTTTATTATATTATTAGGATCCCCATTAATGGCAATGTAATGAGCCCTAGTCTTCCTGGGGTCCTTGCAAGAAGTTATTCAAACCAGTCACACAGTGATGAGTTATTCTAGAGCTGTATAGGACTAAACTCATGCTAAATGGTTGATAATTCCAATTTACTCTGTTATAACCAATTTAAATATGTTAGATAATTATGTGTGTTTGATATTAAGAGATGTAACACATTTAATCATTTTGAGTTTCTTTTGATTCTAATTTCTCCATTTGAGTAGCACACAGTTACATGAAGCATTTATCTTGATAAGTATTATTTCTGTCCACCAATATAGCTATGTTTATTGTTTTGCACTATTGGAAGTTCATTAATACGATTCCTGTGACAGAAAATTGTTTTCTGACAGACTCGGGACGGATGTAATTTCAGTGAAAATAATACAGTCCATTGTAGATCCTCCACAGGCTTCTGTAACACTCTACCCATGACGTAAGGTAAACAAGAATAGGAAAATGATTATCATTTTAACCTCGGTTACTACTGTGTGTATACCTACTGAATGTAAACAAGCCAATAAATTCAGGAACGATTAAAGCTACATAAACACCACACATTGATAAAAAGTGGAAATATAACACTGGCCGACCGGATAACCTTAATTTAGCTACTTGAAAATAAAGTCCATCCGTTGGTCCTTCTTTGTAAAGGGGTCAACGGTAGGGTCTTCTCTATTGACACCGGTGCCAATGCTTCAAGTGGATCCTGTCCTGTTGTGTTTTTGGCTTGTGTCTTGTGCTCCTGGGCTGAGTGATAACGTTGCTGAATGCACTTAGTCAGCTACTTCTGTGATAGGAGATAAAGCATGTCCTTTGGGCTCCTTCCCTCGGAGTGTCACATGTTGTACATGACGATAAATTCAGTTTTAAGCCTGGGGAGATCCAAGCGCAGTCGAAACTTTTGCCCGAGACTCTCAAAGTCGGAATTAGGGTAGTTTTCTCTGTAAACTGAAAACTGCAGACGGCAAATGAAATAGAGCTTCAGGGGGTACTTGAACCACTTCTTGAGTTGGGTCAGAATGTTGTCCAGGATCTCACTGTGCAGCTGCTCGTACGTAACGTACACGTCTCCCTGTCCCCATGCCTTGCGCCCGCTAGGAGCCCTGATCTCTAACAGTGTCATCGTAAATAGTGTCAAAATTCCCCCGCTCTCTCTCTGGCACTACAAAAGTCATCAATGCTGTACAATCAGAACCGCATATCAAACTACTTATTCTGCAAAATCCCAAACAGCACTGGAATATGGAATATGGAAAGACTACATTGAATGTGGAGAGTGAAAAGAAGTTAAAGCTTTTCAGCAAGTTCATGCCTCCATCTGCCCTATGAACAGTGTCTTCAGCAAAATCATTGTGGTGGTCCACATTAATTCAAACAGAGTTCCTCTCTCCACTCGTACACAGAACTAACCAAACTTGATGAAAGTTACACCGTGTTGGAGCCACTCGAGACAGTCTATGCTGGCAGATGTGATCCAGTAGTATTGTACCTTTTACGGATTTTTCTGAAAAAGGCTGGTTGTCCTGCAAAAACCTCACACTTCTTAATTCTAGCAGTACCTTGCGACATGATGAGTTCAGAGTGCGCACTGCAGTGGATAAAAAGAACTTGTAATATTTTTATGGCTTGTACGATGCGCTTACTTTGTTTGTTAGGTTAGTAAGGCTAACAAAACCACTATTAACCCAGGTGGATGACTTGTTAGTTGATTCCAGCAATACAGCTATTTAGTTTTCATACAGTCAGTCATCCCAAAGTCTCATTGATAATTGTTGATCTCAAAATGACTTTCAACACTTTTCCCCATTTTCTGTGAACTCCAGTGGTGGAGTTTGTCTTCTATTTTGTATTATTTATTTTTTGTCTGCAAAATAGTGCCTTGAAAAAGGCAACGCTATATAGCTAGCCACAGTTTCAGTCTCATCTGCCATAGCCGCTGACAAAATGCCTTAACTTCATTGCTCTCTTATAGGGTTTATTACAAGCATGTAAGTTATCTTTGGTCTTTGGAAATGCCAGGGGCAAAACATTTTTATTTTTTTGACCTAATCACTGTAAATCATGTGATTGGTTAATTCAACTGTAACTTCTAAACAAACAGGCAAGGCCACAACCTTCTGTTGTTCACTGATTGGCTAGAACTCTCCTGCCTGGAATTGGAGTTCTAGCCAGCATCAAAAAGCTAGCTCCAACCTTTTCTCTGCCTAGCAACAACAATCCCTAAAAATCTGATTGGATAACTCTATTTTGATGTTTTCAGGATGGTTACCCTTTCTCTTCTGGAGCAAGCCTTACAGAAAATGAGACAAATTTTTGAGTAAGAAGAGAATAATTATTAATAGAATGAAAATAAAATATGATATTTGAAATGCTGATATGTTTCCCCTTTGGTAACTGCTTATCATGTTCAGGGTCGCAGCGCTATAGTTTAAAGTGAAATACAGTCGAGGGAGGAGCAGGTCATTACCTAGTTCCTGTTTGGTGAAGTGAGTGGATCAGCTAGGAATGTGGGATTCCTTGAGGATAAAACATTCTGCCAAGGCCCAAAAGTACCCTAGTAAGACATTATTCTGATCAGATTCACTGAGATCACTTTATATAGGACAATTTCATTACAGATCCCCGTGTTGATGTCTGAGTTATTGCCAGCCTTTAAGCCTACCAGAAACTACAAACAAACTCAGCAAACTCAGGATTAACTTAAAAAACGCCATACTCTTAAATTTGAGTGTGACGCACTCTTGCGCGTCGCTAGATTGTGACGTATGAATTTAATCATCTCTAGGATATGCCAAAACCTTCCTCTGGGTAAAAGCAATTTCGTGCTGTAAATTTTCCTAATTCTTGCTAACAGACAGACAAACAAACTCCCAGAGGCTAAAACATAACCCTCCATCATTGGCAGTGGTAAACGGTTTTTATGCCGTGTTTAAGCAGAACTGTCATATTTGTTCTCCGAGAGCACTGAAGAACAACACTGGTAGCTGAAGCTTTTTCTTTAACACTTATGACCAGATGATGGGACAATAATCTAGATGCGAGGAAACTAGTGACTATATTACCTGATTAAGAATCAAAGCAGATATGTATGTAAGACGTTTACTTGCAATTGCATAGCTGAACCTTAACCCATTTTAACCCCTTTAAACCAGTCTGCATAAACCAATTAAGAACCGGGTTCTAATTGGAATGGTTCGAATGGTTCAAGTCTGCAGAGACCTGATTGGTCTGGAACCCAGACCCACCCACTGACTTCAATCCAGTCCCGGTACTAATCTGGACGGAAACGGGTCAGTATGAAGTTTTCTTTAATTTTCAACAGGTCTTCAATCTACTGCTAGGGACAGAGTTTAAACTTTGATGAGCTGTCCTGCAGTTTAAATCCACTCAAAACCAGCAGAACTGAACTTCACATACATTTTTATTTTAGAAAACATTCTAAATGTGTCCCACATTTTCTTAACCGTCTTAAGCCGTGTCCCTTCAGAGTGATGTATCATGGTCAGACTTAGTGCCGGCTATATTCTTTCATTCTTTCATTTTAATAGTGTCTGAAAGTAATGAGATTATGCTATGTTGGTTTTCCAGTCTCCTATTAGTGATTATATCAGTAGGCAGGTAATTAATAACGTCTAACAGATTAAGTGAAGCCTAATGCTTTTTGAAACGTGTGGCGTCTGTGAGTTGTCTGTGTCTGTGGCGCCACCCTGACGTCTGATTGAAGTTAAGATTCATTTAAACAGACTCCATTATCTTTAAAAATGTTTCCACAGCGATTGCATGACTTTGTAAAATTAAGTAAAAATAATATTAGGGTATTTTTGGATGAGAGTGGGGCTGAAGATGAATTGAGATGGAAAATGATTGGTAAGGAGTGATGAATCATTCATGAGCTTTAGATGGGCTCTAACCAGAAGACAAAGTTAGACTACTCCCTCATCCTCACCCCGTTTACCGCAAAACGTTCCTGCAGCAAAGCATGGCTGCGGTGGTAAGACTGTGATTCCTCCCTAATTGGCTCTCAGCCCCTGTGGGAGGCCAGCTCTGATCATCTCCCCTGTCCCACGCTCACTCTCACCTCTCCTCCCATATCCACTTCCCTCCAGCCTTTTCTCTTTCTCACTGTTTCCATCCTCCATTTTTCCTCCACTTACACCATCCTCTTTGTTAAGGAGAAGAAGAATGTTCTTACCTACCACTCATCTGGGCCCTAGTAGACATTTCAGGATTTTTAAATGACATCTTTTTGAAAAAACATGTGAAGCTGAAGTGTCCTCTGTTCACAGGGCTGAGAGGCTCAAAGAGCAGAAAGAAATTATGTCCTTCCTAATCCTTCTCTACTCTTTCACTATAAAGGATAATGCATTTAGATTGCCTCTTCATACAATTTTAAGAACTCTATATCTAAGGTAAGGTCAGATCAAACTTTATCTTTCCAGAAGGAAATAATTGAGAATACTCCAAAATTACAGTAAAAAGATATAGACGAGGTGAGTAAAGACTGTATGCACTTAAATATAAAAATAGTTCATACGATTTAAATGTGTACATGTGTTGAACAGATAATCAATGGTAATCAATAATCACCTGTTAGTGATAAAAATGTTATGGCTGATGGCTGTATAAACACAGACACTACATGGATTTTGTTTTAAATTAGATTTAGTTGTACTGTAAATAAAAAAACACCTTTTATAGTCGCTGTATTGATATCTGTCAAATGTATTGAGAAAAGTTTCATATGTAAATTCTTTTTTTTTCAGCTCAGTTTTCTGCAGCCCTTTATTTGCATTTTAGAAATCAATAAATGCATTTTTAAGGCGGCTGCTGAGTTCATTCTGAGGCTCCTCACTGAATCGCTCTCTGTGGTCTTCAACTTCAAGCTGCTCTGTGCTCCAGTCACTGTTGTCTATCATTCTCTCTTCTACAACTGACCATCAGCCCATATGCAACCTTTTGAGAACTCTCCCATCCAAAAAATATGATGACCAACAAACCGACAATCTGTGTCAAGACCTATGCGTCATATAGACTTTTAAATCAATTTTACTTTTGTCATCTTTTTGTAACAGCACAAGTTTTTCCTGGCCGCCTTGTTTTCTACCAACAGTAGTATCAAAGCACAGGAACAGCAACAATTTAGATCGCAATCAAGATTTGATTCACCTGAATAGCAGCAGCGTTACCACGGCAACTGTACTACCACTACTATTAGACTGTGAGAATTCACTCATTATTTTTCCCTCCGTCAGCAGTTTGAGGTGACGCATGCTCATGAAAGGAAACATTTACATAGGATAAATGATAGGGGTGGAAAAAGTTTTCCGTCAGCTCAGCCAGTTGGCTGAAATCAGCAGTAATCTATATCAGTTCCTGATTAGATGGTGAGAGCCAGTGGGACCAAGGATTATCATCCTCATCAGATTATTATAATACATTCCCTTGCCGACGCAACACTCCATGCAGCAAGGGTGGAGAAAACGTGAGTCTGCACTCAAAAGTGGATTATTTTAATGAGTCGGAACTTCATATCTCTGTCTCCCTTCAGAGCCAGGTAGGGACTGACAGGAAGAGGAAAAGCACAAATGGAGATGCAGAGCTATGCTTTAATATGGTGGCAATAGTTCTTGCTCTTATTCTATTATGCATGGGAGGAAGAACACTCAACCACACTGGCACGCGCTCTCCCAATCCCACATACATCATGCCTACCACGTGCCACAGAGATGAAGAATGCCAGCTCTTGTCAAGGCTGTGGAAATGATTTCAGTAATTACACACTAAACTCTAAGTGTGATGAAGCGCGGCTCAATAGACCTACTACAAGAAGCAAATCGCCATAAAACGACACATATACATGTTCATGCAGGAACTAACACTCATTCATATGCTGCTGCAAAGTGTACACCATCTATGCTCTCTCTTGTCGGCGCGTCTCATCTTCACAAAATATTCTATTATTATAAGTTCTTTCTGAAATTGAAAGTGGATTCCATTCAGACCACCATTGCAATGGAGGTCTGACACATGCATCCGTCTTCTAACAATAATTATGATTAAACAATATTATTATTCCATTTTTGATTGGATAAAAGAAAATAGAGCCACAGCCTGAATCATACACAAAGCTGTGAAAAAGTCCGAGATCCCCTCCTGGTTTTTTTCTAGTTTCTGTTTGTATCTCACACTATGACCGATAATTAAAACAAAATACCAGTTTTAACCTGTTCTACCCACTGGTCCTTTTTAAGATAAATTTGGCCTGAATGACATCCCTAGAATGAGCTTCAAAAAGCTCCACAACTATCAGGTGTATTTGCATCAACTTGGTATCTATGGACCGGTAAAACCTAAAATTATTTATTTTCAGTGTCAGTAACATTGTACCTGCTACTATTTGTTTTGCATTATGAAACAAGCAGATCATTTCTTCAACATAGTAGGTATATGGTCTTCCTCACATGTTTTCTAAATTCCTTTGTAAGACTGAAACCATCCCTCCTTCTCCTCCATTTCCTTATCATTCTCAGTTTTAAATCCACAATTGACACCATAGTTTTTGCTTATGCTTTGCTATCTGTTAGTAAAATCTGAGAAATCGCCACTATCATTCAATATGAGACATCGCCACTCCCTTTTAATCTGTGTTGCCGCCTAAATAATTTAATCTGAGACATCATCGCTCTCATTTAATCTGAGACATCACCACTATCATTAATCTGAGACATCACCACTATCATTTAATCTGAGACATCATCGCTCTCATTTAATCTGAGACATCACCACTATCATTAATCTGAGACATCACCACTATCATTTAATCTGAGACATCATCGCTCTCATTTAATCTGAGACGTAACCACTATCATTTAATCCGAAACATCACCACTCTCATTTAATCTGAGACACCACTATCACCACTATCATAGTTCTGAGACGCTTCCTAAATCATTTAATCTGAAACGTCACTACTAAAGGTGTGCCCGTTGTAAATGTTACCACAGATATATCTAAATGAACTATGAGTTTGAACAAGTCAAAATGCATCCACACCAACATACCTGTCATGTCAAAGATCATTGATTCCAAACACCATACTCATTTCAGCCGCTTATATCGCTAATCTCATTCTTTCAGTCCCTTTTTAGAGCTCATGGTCATAGGTGAGGGATGGAACATAGTAAAGATCGATTAGAAGAGAGATCTCTCTTTGCCCTGACAGACAGTTACAACACCGTCATTACTGCCGATACCCCACCATTAATCTTTTTTTCTATTTCTATTTCTATCTCCATTTTACCATCATTTAAGAACAAAACCCCAGGTTACCAAGAGTCTTTCACTTGAGGTAGCAAATCACTTAATCTTTCCCAACCTGTAGGTGGCATTGCAGATATTTCCAGTAGAGAACCATGGCCTCAGATTCGGAGGTGTTGACTTTCATGTCAGCTCATCGAACCAATCTAGTGTGTGCTGAAGATCAGAGACTGACAAAGCCATTGGAACCTCATCATCCACAGCCCAACCTGCCCCTCTTTACCTACTATCAAACGCCTGTCCATATTACAAACAGGAGCAGAGACAAGGGGCAGCCTTGGAGGAGCCCAACACCCACTGAGAAGAGAATTTACTAATTATCAGGACATTGATATGCAGAGATTAAAAAACAAATATGAGCAAAATGAAAAGTACCCCACCTCACAGTCCTCCACCGTTCTGGATGGAGGACTAACCTTACCAGATCTAAAGAGATATATTTTTATGCTGCTCAGAAAAAGCACTGAATGATATGGATGAGTGATGCAGCAAATCTGAAATTGAAGAAATCAAAATAGAATTGGATCAATTATTAAAATTGATTAATTTAGGTGGAAGTAAGAAGACATTGGATACATAATTATTGTGTCGGCAATACAGTACAAAACATGGATGAAAATCTGTAAGCTAAGGGAAATTAAATGAACTATTTCAAGAAAAAATACTTTAACTTAATGCATAAATACCTTATTTAGAAGAAACACAATAGATCCAGGCTTCTAAACATTGGCTAGAAAGTCTGGCAAATGGTCACAGGAAATAAGGTAGACTCTTGAAATAAATGATCAATAATTATAATGTAGAATTCCAAAATCTAATAGGCAACATGTATAGAGTCTTACATGGGAAAAGACAACTGACAATATAAAGATATATTGGTAAG
The DNA here is from genome assembly GCA_009660295.1 of Lophius piscatorius. Taxonomy (NCBI): domain Eukaryota; kingdom Metazoa; phylum Chordata; class Actinopteri; order Lophiiformes; family Lophiidae; genus Lophius; species Lophius piscatorius. The sequence goes on along the minus strand of VRLP01003581.1, from coordinate 36,984 downwards.
AAGAGTTGAAAATACAAATTACAGAAATAGATTGGAAACAGATGTTCAATCTTCTTATTCTTCTTCTTTCGGCTGTCCTCTTTTGTGGATGCTACAGCAAATCGACTGTTTCCATCCATAATTACCGCTGGTACCCTGATGGTTAACAGGAACAGTGACAGTATTTGTTAACCTGAGCACCAATGGATCCGGTTTGGAAATCAACTCCACACTCCGTTAGATGTTTTGCTATAGACCTTATTGTTTATTGTTTATTTTGGAAGGAATTTGATTGGAAAATAAATATGAGCTATTTCTTGACTCCTGAAATAACTAATACAGAACAGGACGATGTTCTTATTGCTGGAAAATTGTGGTGATAGTAATGCAAATTGTTTACATGTCCTTTATTCCTGGAAACTACTAAATACACTTAGGTAAGAAATAATTTATGGAGGAATTCTTTAAAAAGAGTCTCTCTGTTAAATGTAGAAAATATAACACTGAGAAACTCACAAAAGGGTCTCAAATTAAAATTTAAACAAAGTTAAAAACTGGGTCAACATCAAGGGTCGAACAGGACTCAAATTGGCCATGTTTAATCTGAGGTATTGTGACAATTTATTCTTACAGTGATATCAATTTAACTGCTCTAAAAACATCTTATTCAATTCTGAAAACAAACAAACAAGGAATAAATAATAGACAAATCAGCATCATTAATTTTTATGTTTCCCTCTGTATCAGCAATGTTTCACGGAATCATTTCTAATGAAAAGTTTTTCTTCAAAGGTATCAACACGGCCAGAGAACTACTCAAGATACACCTAAAATCATTCTGTTTTTAATTTACAATGTCAGCAAAAAGGGACTTTGAATGATCCTTGGCAAAATAATGCCACTATAAAACAGTATACTGTTGCTCCTCGTATCTGTTACTGCAGATGAACCTCAGAAAACGGTAAGGTGTATGAATAGCCATCAAGTGAATTTCACATTAAATGTAAGTAACATCATTTTTTTCTTGTTTTTAACGCAACATTACCGAAAGATATTATGCAACTGGAGGGCATGAGCGGGCTCACGATTTAATCAAAACATGCGTTCTATTTGTTAATACACATGAACTTAATGATATGTTAATTTCTTTATTTTTAATTAGTTTTTTCTCATCCAAGTCCCTTACTAGGCTGCTTAATCATCTCTTCTAAAGGTTAGCCTAAAGTTTATTAAGGTATCTTGATAAATGATGATATCTGACAACAGAGGAGCGGGGTTGGCTCTTGCAGGTCTTGATCGACACAGCAACTATTCCAGTGCAATTTGTAGTATCAGTGGTGTTTGTGCTGTATACCAGTAGGAGGGTTATTATAAAAATTAGATATTGTCTCACGGGTCAGATATAATTGTTCTTAGGGCCAGATGTGGCCCGTGGGCCCTGACTTGGACATTTCTGGTTTCAAGTATCTTATATCATGAGGCATTACAACTGAAACATCATGTATGTTGTCAACAACATGAAACGCATGAAAATGCTCAACAAAATTAGTCTCCATTTCTGACACCAAAAAAAAAGACTTCATTACTTTGAAAAATGCCAACAGTCATATTGAACAGAGTCATCTTATTAACAACATCTGCTCAAACAACAAGACCTGTGTGATATACAGGTCTTAAACACCATTATGTTTAACCCAAGTTGTGAGACATATTTCAGTTGACATACCAATTTGAAAATGCCCTGAAATCAAATCACCATTTTCATCATCAGTTAGTATGTAAGATTTGACAGGACAAGACTTGATAGCTTTGGCAGACAATGATTCCCTGTAGGTTCCCCTTTGGACAGTACACATCTCTCTCCCTTTTGTGCCAATTGTGTTCCTCCTCCCCAGTGTGTGTTATCTGCCTCTCCCAGTTTGTGTCCATTACAGTCAGTGGCTAACTGTAACTCACTCCTCCCCTCACTCAACTTACAATGACATCTGCAACCCTGGCTCCAGTCTGGTTCATCTTCCCACCTGAAGACTGCTGCATATAAAACCTGGCTCTACACTCCATTCTTGGTTGGATCATCCGTTCATCCTAGTGGTAATTGAGTTTTCTGACTTCTTCTCAAGCATCTTTTACTTTTGCAAACCCTTTTGAATTCTGGCTCACATCATTTATCTTGCCCAGATTCACTATTTCACTTCTTCTTTGGACTGGTAACAAAACTGTCTGGTCTCTGAAGAATCAGATCTGCTGCTACACTGTGCATGTGATCTGCCCCGCTCCCGCGCAAGTTCATTTTTGCAAGTATTTCCATTAAAACAATCTCGTTCAATTTATCCCGGCAAAAAAAACAACAATGCCAATATATTTCACTTCCTGAGACCACATCTCCAAAGAGTAATGGAAGGTTCCGAATAAGGCATAATGTTTGACGGACATTCAACTCAATACCACTACCAGTACAAAACTGGTTTACGTGCAAATCTTTTTATTTTCGTTCCCTGGAACCGTAGTTGAATGCATATGATGACCTTAGATGACATTAGATATATAGTTCTGATTCAAATATTCAATAAATAATCAGAACAGCTTTATCTCATACTGCACTACTCATTCGAAGACGTAATACATTAAATGAAACACGTAGTTGACTGATAAAGAAGAGTTTTATGAAGACAAGATAATTGTAATGATCCTCATTGGTTAATTTCAAACATGGATCATTTCACTGAACACCCTTTGAGAAGTGTTTTTTTTTAAGATTGCACATTCTGCTGTGGTAGTTTGCAGTGAAAGATTCCATGTAACCAAGAATTGAGTTCAGACCCAAATTGTCGCTTGTTACTTGGAAAGCGGAGCAATAGACAGATTGTTCAGATAATGACAATTGATTCCATTTTGCTGGAGTACTTTTACATCTTCCCCAAACAGAGTAAGGATTTTAAGAACCTAAAAGGGAGCACAAACAAAATCCAGTGCAAGTTGACTAAACTCAGTTATATCCATTTATTTTGGCCTTGTCATGCAAACGTGCGTTCTAATGGAGGTGATTACTTATATCCCATCTCAGCAAACTGTCTGAGATGGGATATATTCTGAATGAGAGGTTCATATGCTTTAAACCGATTCTAATTGGAACATTAGCGTAAACCCAACTACTGATTAAAAGTTACTTAAGGATTTTCCTTTATTGAATCGCTGAAATGCACTCTGTGCTGACACCCATTGATAGGTGCCGCTATAACAAGATACCTTTTTTAATTTTGACTAAATGGACCCACCCTAGTTACATTAATACTCAGGTTCCTTGAGACAGTAAATAAATCCTAAATTAGAGTGATGTCTAGATTATACTTCCCAAATCGAGAAGTGTCTGTGTTTCTTATTCTAATATATACAAATTAAAATGTTACCTCCATCTCTGTTACTTTCACTACAGCTTCAACAATTACAACAATTACATTTATTATTATCATGTACAATATTCACATTATGTGCCACAGTATGCTCATTATAATGCTATTAATCATAGGCCCTGGTTTACATTCATATACACTTGCTTTGATATTTTAACTTACATTTAATTCTTTACATTCTTTACACTTCTATTGTATATTTTGTTACTGTAAAGTTTGATTTTCTTCCCTTATCTGAGCCCTTTTTAATTGCTTTTATGATTACTTCCATAGTTTTTATTATACATCACCACTGTGTCTACCTGCTGTACCTGCTGACCTGGACAGACTCGGTCTTCGCTCTCATTGCTCATGACAGGACTTTTCCATTCGACTCAACTAGAATCTAGCATGTTGTTCTGATATGGCTGGAACAGTTTTTCAGACTAAGTTAAATTGCAGTATTTCCGACAGCTAGCATCCTGTTTTCAAACTGGCACCTAATCTCACATCATTTCATCATGCATATCAGAAACATTAACAGCGTTCAGCCGGCGTGTTCATGACTTTAATAAGATCTGCTGCAGACTCACATCGCTTGTTAAACGAGGCTCGAAAACCCTCAAAGCATTTTTGAACCTTTTCATAATCCTCTGGTGTCGTTGATGTAAAGGGAGGGTGTGCTCTGTCTCGCTGTGGTAGAGGAGGGGAAATTTACCTGGTTTTTCTGTCCTTCTCTCCAAGTTACAGTTACTTGAAGGAAAAGTTGAACTTCAATTCAACTTTTTTACCTAAGTACAAGTTAAAAATGTCAGACTCCGAAATGTACTCAAAGTATAAAAGTAAAAACAGGTGTAATAAAAGTATGTGAGTAAAAAGTGGAAGTACTATAAAGTATAATATATGGTACAATCTAGAATTATTAGAGATAAGGGATTAAAAGTATAAGATATAAGTCTAACATTTAAAAGTAGTGGTAAACAGTAAAAAACCTATAAATGTATAGGTGGAAAGTGTAAATGTTTATAAAGAGTAGTAAAAGATTTTTAAAAATGTAAAGAAATATAAAGTATGAAATAAAGAGTTGGTAGTATCACAGTAAAAAAAGAATAAAAGTGAAAAAAGGATAAAAGTCCAATTTGAATCACAGTGGGACAAAAAGATTGTTTTCTTTTCTGTACATAAAATCATCTCAGCCAAAAAATATGCAAGAACCTACATCTGGGTAAAATGTTATGCAAATCGTTACATTCGTTTTCCTGGAATCTTGTTAACAAACAAATAGACAAACATACCAAAAGTCGGACAGACAAACAAACAGGAGGTAACAATATCAGTGGGCATCAAGTGTCTTCACGGTAGAAGGTCCTTGAGGGCAAAAAAAAAAAAAAAAAGCGCAAACACTGCAGAGAAGAAGTAAAGTCAATACAATTTGGGAGAGCTAATGGATGTTGTCGAAACGGACCACACCAACCAGCATTTATTGGGGACGCTAACATTTTAATTCATGCCAGACAACACGTCCACGTATATTCAGTGACCTCCATTGAGTACTGCCTTCAATTTTATTGCTTTTATTTCCTCCTCACCGCCATCCTTCATCTATCCAACTATTTGCTTCCTTTTTTTCTGGGGTCAGTTTGTGGGGGTAGCAGGCTTAGAGGGACATGTTGGATGTCTCCCTCCCTTGCAACACTCTCCAATTCATCCTGGAGGATCCTGTGTTGTTCCAAGACCCCTCCAGCAAGTTCTGGGTTTACCCCAAGGTCTCTGCCCAATTGGGCATGCCTGGAAGACCTCCAAAGCGAGGCATCAAACATGGTGTTTGTTATGCACAGTCCATGGCTAGCAAGCCCAATAACAAAAAAAACATTTGGGTTCCGATTGAGCGGAAGGTTCCTCCATTCACGCCAATACAAGGTTCTCCATCGTTGCTAGCAAGGGCATTGAAGCCGTCCAGGAGAACTAAAGCATCACACAATGGAGCCCTTTTTACGACAACACCCAGTTACTCTTGCCTACACACCAAACATCGGTTTGGTGTGTAGGCACAGACATCATTCAGAACCTTCCCTCAGTTTCTTCCATCACATGGAGCCAACCTTCTCATTCTCCTGGGAAAACTCCAACACAGAGCCGCTCAGGCGGGGATTGTGAGTATTGCCACAATCTCCCAATCTCCCAACGCCTCTCACTATGGGCATCTCTGGAAGAGGACAGAGTACAGCCCCTCTCTGGGATTTCAGTTCTGGAGCAAATGCTTTGGGTGGAGGGGAACCCAACTAAATCTAATTGTTGCTAGTCCATCCCCCGCTCAAGCTCTGGCTCTTTCCCTCCCCCTTAGAGAGATGACATTCCATGTATCTAAACCCGTCAGCAATGCCTGGTGTCCTCCATCACCTGACACCCATACTGCTTTGCAACTGACCCAAGCAACCAAGAGGTTACCTTGATTGGAAGCCCAGTAGGGCTGGTATGTCATGATTTAATGAAATGAAAATAAACATAATTGATGCTACTGAATATATGAACTAATAATGAAGCTATGAAAGCAGTTTAATTTCACAATGACCCTTAATTGCATGAGGACCATGATAATTTCCTCCACAGGAGTCAGATAATGCAAAACACAGAAATAATTCAACGAAGTTAGGCTCATTAAGGGTGAAGATGCTGAGCTTAAAAGGGGAGATATATCAGTATGCGCGTACATGACATGTGTGTGTGTGTGTGTTTTTACCAAACAGATCTTTGCATACTGTACATCGGAGCTCCTCTTGGAGAAAAGCCAAATGAGGTCAACTGTAGTGGAAATATTTGCTTCCCTGGACACAAACACATCCATTACCACCAACCTAACTCTGATAGCCAAGCTCAGCACTCGTCTCCTCTCCTCTCCAGTTCTAGTGAGCGTAGTGGTGGTGGCAGTGCGAGTGGAACAATATTTGAATTGTTTTGGGATTTCTTTTTTTGTTCTCATTGTCTGTGTTAAGTTTTGTTTACAGGACCCAAATTCAAACAGGTAAAAAAGGTAGTATGAACAAGAAGTTTAATAAATACCAGTTAGAATTCCAGAACAGAAACTTATGTATAAACCAGAGGCTTAAATTATATCTATTCAAAAGGTGAACCCAGTTAGAAGTCCAATGAGGGAGCTGCTTGGGAAGGTTGACCAAATCAGGAGGTTGAGGAAGAAGGCTAGATCCCCCTGGCAGTCAGCAGCAGTGAGACCCCTCTGGTGGATGAGCAATAGGCTTACAGCAGGCAGCTGGTGGCCGAGGCAGCGGCGAAGAGACCCTTTTGTACGCCGGCGGCAAAGAGATCCCTTTGGATGCCCGCGATGAAGAGGAGGCTGTTGACGCGATCTCCACTGTCAAGACGGTTGAGGCGATCTCAGGTGATGGGTGGGCGACTGGTGCTATTACTGGTGGTTGATCTATGGTAAATACCAACTACACTCTGGGGAGTGGCACCTCACACAAAGTGCGATTAACAGCGCCACTGTGTCACATTCAGTGAATGATATAGATTTAGAGGAGCAGCCCAAAACTAAGAGGCCTCTGTGGCCGCAGATAACCTTAGCAGCTCTCAGGCTCAAGCTGCTGATCAGAGAATCAAAGAAGGCTGAGGAAACTTTCTCTAGGTAGGGATCATACACTGAAATGCAGTGTGGGCTCAGCAGCCAGGAGTTGAGGGAGAAGACATGGAGTCCTGCTCTGATTCAACATCCACCAGTGAAATGCCTACAGGAACGACATGTGGGTTTACATGGACAGCCTAATCAGAAATAAGACGCTTCATGTAAACACCCCATTCCAAACAAGATTTCATTCCTTTGCAAGACCGTCGTCTAAGTCTTTTCGGTAACAGGTGTTTCGGAATAATCCTTGGTGAGCGTGTGCGCTATTATTGTTTTTGTGTTTAATCATCTGGACCACGGCAGAGAAGTTTTTTGGAATATGCTTATTATAAGCATAAAATCCCACAACAACAAGGTATATCAGACCCACATTCCCGCAACCCTGAACAGGATATATGGTTACAGAGAATTAATGAATCAAAGCCCTGAAAATCACTGACCATCACGGCTTTGATTTTTAAGAATAAAAGCTTGTGATGAGGAGTTTCTGCTTTTAACGTTAAATCGGATAATGTTGATGTGAAAGTAACATTTCTACTGAGTTTAACACACAACACGGCCTCGCTAATAACTTAATATTTGATAACATCGTAATGATGTAACGTTAGTAAGAGTGAATCCACTCAGAGGGACCGATAGGGCTTTGATGTAGCCTTTTCTTTTTTTTCTTTCTTTTTTTTCCATCTGTCTGTACAGAGAATTGTGGTTTGTTCCAGGATTTGGTAAAAACGATTTAAGTACATGCAGTTTGATCTTGCAATAGACGGATATTATTCTGTGCATGTGAGTGGTGTGAATGTAACCTATACCAGCCATCCTTGAAAGACTCCCACTTCCCATCAAAGAGGGCGTTATTTGCCGTGTGTGAAAGATAAAGACAAAACAAGACAAACTGACAGTAACATTAAGGGCAGGGCAGTGGTTTCGTGTTTCATGCATCTCACCTAGCCCTGAGTCGAAAGTCCGAAGAACAAAACACAGAGCGGTTATGTTGACTTCAAACACTGACTCAGCAGCCATTGGTGGCCCCAATCAGCACTGAAGATCGGGTCGTAGTAGATGCCGGTGATGCTGGTCGAGGATCTTGCAGCAAGATCCTCACAAGTATACAGGGGCCCCTGTTCCGTGTCCAACAGAAGCCAAAATAGCCAGGACAGCCCCCCCCCCTCTCTGAAAAGCATTTTGCCCTTTTGTATGAGCGAAACATTCGTGCCTCAAAAAGCATATAACTACCATAAGACAAGCTATAAAAGTTTGCTACTTGTTTCATCCGGCCTTTGCCTCTTTTCTGAAGTCTATATGATGAGCTAAAGAGTAGGGTCTTTAAATATGAATGGAGGGAGGGATAGGCAAAAAAGAGCATTATTTTCAGAACTTTCTGCATTTAAATGCACCGATTTGTTATTTCTACAGGAAGCAAACACAACCGCACCTGATGAAACCAACTGCGGATTATGATGGAAGAGCTCATGTTGTCCTTAGCAATAGCACCAACATTGCAGCGGTTTTCATTAAAACAAATGCCAATGCAGTTATTCGTCCACAGAGGTGGTCAAGGGCCGCTTTTGAATTGTCAGTGCAGAAATAGAAAAATCTATTCTTTTCTTTTGTTATATATATATATATATCTATATAAATATAACAGTAAATATATCCTTAATCAGTACTTATATAATATGCAATCAATCACTGTATTCTATTTGACCCCTTGTCTACCCCTATTCTGGAATATGATACTGTATACTATCCCACACTGTAATCATTACCGGTTTTTTATTTTACAATTTAACACTATTCTATATTACATTTCATTTCATCTCTATAATATAATATATCACTCTTAACTATTTACCTGTTGGAAACTGTTAGATGATGGAGGCTCTATACTGGTAATCTAAAGTTATCTAAACAATATAAGCTACTGATTTCAAAAAGATGGAAAATGTGGAAAATGAAACTTACCAGGTTTTGATGATCTTTGGAATCTTCTATCATCCAGTAACGTCTCTTGCTTTGGCTGAGCTCACGCTCCCTCGGAGGGCAGTCTTTCACCAAGGACCTTGTTTAAATCTTTAAATGTGCATTTCAGTTTTTGCTGAATGATGTTGCATTGCCGGTTTTCCGATAAGGTCTCTCATTTCCGAAACTTTTGATAAGCTTTAATTTGTTATTGATAATTTCAGTCCATCCGTGCTCCACTGCAGACAAGTCGCGCTTTATTTGCTTGAACACCGACTTTGTAACAAGGGGAGATGCCCAGTTTTCACCTCCACAACTACCGCTGCTTTAATTCACGTCCACCATGATTTTTTCTTTATAAAGTTACAGTTTTCTTATAATTCTAGAAGACGCGACGCTCCTTTGCTATGGCTTCTTAAAAATGGCGGCCATTAGGTTTTGGTTTACTGCGATAACCCCGCCTCTGGCTCCCCGATGTCACCGGCTCCTGCTTCTGGACCAGCTTGCTTTTGGGTCATAATAGCATCCATTTTCATTGCCGGAATCAGTCCATCCGCATTGGAAACCCTAAAAACTGGCACCAGCACAAAAACCGCTGCGGTAGGAACAAGCCAACAGTGTCCAAGCAGCCTTATCACACACCTGCATCTGCTAAACACATGGATAATTGAACAACCACTTTCTAGACAGAACCCCTGGGTGAGGGTCAGGAATACCAGGGTTCCTGACCCTCACCCATAGGATTTACTCAGCCAGACTAGATACAATTTACATTTCAAAAAATCTCAGTTCCAGGATTTCACAAAGCAACATAAGTCCAGTTGTTCTACCCTTTAGAAATATGTTGTAAAAAGTTAGATCCTGCTGGTCTTCAACAACAAACTCTTGCAAGATTACACTTTCTATCAGAAATTTGAATATCACTAGCACTGATTTTAGGTCTATGAGAATGTGGTGGGAGATGGTTTTCTTTCTTGAGTAACTGTTACTGTATGAAGGTGCACAGTGCATGGTGAAGATGGGAGCAGGGCTGAGTCCAGGTACAATGAGGGATGAGGCAAATTTGCCTTAATTCAGATAGGCTTTTGCAGTCTTGCTATTGAGCCCTTGCTTTGAGATTGGGCTACGATTAACATCTGTTTCTCCAACCAGACCAAGTGCACCAAACTGAGCTGACACCTTTCTACAGCAGTTTTTTTGGCTTGGCAGATTTTCAAAACAACTCAAAACACCAATAAGACTCTTTACATGTGGTTGCTGTAGGAACCTCGTTTTTAAAATTTTTTAAAAACACCAAAACACTGCAGACTGCCAGCCTGTGAACCAGACATCCCCAGCAATCTGGGGAGTTGCAGGAGGGAGGAAGACAACTGCTGTCTCTCACAACCCCTCCCCTGGAGAAATTTCAAACGGTAGAGAAGAAAGTCTTTCATCAAGTTCTTAACCTGCAGTCTTTGGTTGGGCTAAGGGAGTCGAGGTGGACAACAGAGCTCCAGTGGATTATTGTACATGGGGCAATAGAGAGTACAACTGGATCTAAGGGTGGGAAATGAATGTGGTTTCTGCCATCAGTCTGAAACGTTGGAAATTTGATTGTGCCGTGTCCTCAATTGTCCTCACTCTTTTGAAAAGGTGGTTCGAAGCCCTTGGAAAGGTTTTTCATTACACTTATTGATTTTTGACCCAAAATATTGTTCAAAGAAAAAAACTGTACATAGACTGGTCAACTTTTTATTAAGCTCTGCAGAGTTGGCCATTTGGCTGATACACATGAGCCAGACCAAAAATGTTGGCAGTGTAGAACCGGTGCTGGTTCTGGAAGGAATTTTGAAGGCCAGACTGCAAATTTAACTCGCATATTATAAAATGATGGACAATGTACAGGGGTTTTAACCCATATGGGTGTGTCTTATACTCTGTGGGGGATGATGGGAGTAGCTACCAAATTTTTGAGTTATTTTTCGAATTCTTTTTATTTTATTACCAGTCAAGTGTTGAAGTGACTGTGTTTTGGATTAACGTTGCCATTGGCTATTAAAGGGATTTTGAAAACCCAACATCTCCTCTCTTCACATCTCCTCTTCGTCTTCTCTCCTCTGCACTCCTCTCCTCCTCTCACTCCATCCGTTGTTTCAATAAGAGGACCCACAGGGACTAAAGCAGGAATATGCTAAACACCCCAGCGTGGCTGTTTCCTATTAAAGCTAGATATAAATATGTAAATGAAACATGTAAATAGGGGTGTGGGCTGGCATCTCTTCATGTTGAGAACATGGCCCGTGGGAATTACTGCACACTTTCATCTTCATTTAAAACCCCTTACCATTGTGTTGGCTCATTTGTTGGCACATGCATAAATCTGTGCTTTAAACACTTTCAGGTACATTAAATAAACAGCTTTTAGTGCACTCATTCAGCACTGTTACACTTTTACAAGTAATCAGTCACAGCAGGTAGTGTTGTTTCGCCATCCAGGAGAGCCGTGATTCCTAATGGCATCCATCTCCCACAGCAGAGGTACAAAGAAAGCTGGTGATTGGCAGGTGGAAAGGCTCAGTCTGATATTGCTGCTGATGATTGAGGAGCTGCAATCTTATCCAATTACACATGCGTATATTCTGATACATCTTGCGCCCATTGAAAAATTATATAAACTAAATACTATCTCTCATATAGGTCATACCAACCACAGAATGCTGAAATGTTAAAATGGCTCTTTGAGGAGCTGCTGCATTTCCTCCACCCATCCCTCTCTCCTACAATGTAATTTGATATTGTATATTATTCATTAATCAATTATCTGTTGATATACAAGATATTACTAAAACATGCTTCAGACACAGAAGCAGAATACTACCGTTCACTCACAACTGACTCACCCTGGGTTGAGTCCTGTGAAATAAATCAAGATTGCGAGAATGGTGATAAGGAGGCAATGGTGAACAACCGTACAACTTCCCTCCATTTTCTGTAACTGCTAGCGCCTATAGGACAGTCAAAAAGTGAAAAGCTAGAAGTTCTTTCTGAACAACAAACAACAGAATCAGTTCATATCCAAATTTTATTCTGAGATATACAGACAGAGCCTCTCTCTCGCTCTCTCTCTCTCTCTCTCTCTCTCTCTCTCTCTCTCTCTCTCTCTCTCTCTCGGCTTGACAGCTGCAAAAGCACAGACACATTTAAAATGATAATAACAACAAAAAACAGCCATAATAATAACAATAAAATAATAATGATTTTTTAATTTATAGAGGGCTTTTTAACATACTCAAAGTTGCTTTACAAGCAAATGAAAAAAAATGGAAACAAGTTAAACAAAGAATCAATATCAAATATTAAAATAGAAATATAAACAGCATAAATAATAATAAATCACACATTGATTAAACATGAAATGCAGATCTGAAAAGTTGAGTCTCAAGAAGTGATTTGAACATGGAGGAGTCTGTTCACACGTTGATGTTTTCTGGTCAGGACATTCAGAGGAAAGGGAACAATGCTCATCGTTTATTTTAAAGTGATCCTGAATTACGTCCCCAACATAACCTTCAAACAGCTCGACAACTATCAGCTGCATTTACATCCCCTTGTGTATCTATGAACAGGTTAGACCTAAAATAGTTTGTTCTCAGTGTCAGTAATATTGTACCAGTTGCTATATTTGAGTGATCTGTGATTAAAAAAATAAAAAATAAATATTCTCGTCAAGATTATTATTTTTTAGGTAAAAACGCTGTAACATCATTGTATTTCACGTCCACCAAGAAACAAAACAATCAGTGAATTTCCTCAGAAACTATTTCATAACTACTGAATCAAATTTTGATAGAAATTCAACAGAGTTCATGTTATTATAGACCTTTTGTTGTGGGGATAAGTCCATGAAACTCTCCTTTTGGCACAGTTGTGTAGGCAATGGCCCACAAATGTAACACATTGGGATTTTGTCTACAGAGGGGTATCTTTGCTGCAAAATACCAAATATGCCCACTAGTGGGAGCTAAATGCATATACTACAAGTTTTGGCTTTGACATAAATTTATGTTTGCATTAAAATCCAGCATTGTTTACTGTTAAAAATAAAAAAAAATACAAAAACTACGTGAAATTCCAAATACTGACTACAAATTCTTTAAAAATTTGTCCTGTTTTATAACGAGTTATGACAACAAAATTCCAACAAATTAGTGTAAAACAAATTTTATAAACACTGATATATTGATACAGCATCAAACAGAATCTAAGAGAATCCAGCAACATCCAACTGCATCCAACAGAATTGAGGATTATCAAATAGCATCCAGCAGAATCAAACTGCATCCAACGACATACGGCTATCATCCAGCAGTATCCAACTTGTTGTAAATGGTTGGATTTTCTTTTATAGTTATGTTTATTTCTTTAAGTTATATTTTCTTTATTCAGGGTATATGTGTGGGGTGGCTCTGTTTGAATTATGAAAATGAGATGTTTGGAAGTAGTATAAACTTAATGGAAGAAAGAATACCTCTGGCCGCACCTGTTTTATTGTTTTGTTTGGAAATATGTATATGATTGTACCTCATTTTGTACCTTTCTATGTTCATTTTCGCATCAGCACTTTCATTTCGATCTTCTTCAAATGTTTTGTTGAACATGTTTGAGATAGTTATTTAAAGAAAGATATATTTTTTCAAATCTGTTTTTGTGTTTGTATTTTTTCTGGCTAAGGATAAGAATATATTATGATTTAGAATCAAGAAATAATGATCAGGTCACAGAATGGATGTTGTGCTGCACAGATAGCTGACATTGGCATATTGAACATTATGTAATGTGATATATAAAGGCAAAACTAAATAAAAAATAATGCTCCAGTTTTTTATTGAGGAACTATAGTAAACTCTCAGTGGCTCCTTGATTATTTTTTTCCTTGCACACTGAACATTCATCACTATGTTTATGCCCCCAAGAGAGTCAGATCAGTGTGTCACTTTACGTTAAGTGTAGAAAGACTCTTTAATGATGTAATCAATAATTAATAAGTTGTTACGGCTGTAGCAGCCGCCTTTGATTCAAGGGCTCAAAAAGAATTAAGTGGGTTGATTCACAGATATTTGAATATTAATCATTTTAAAAAATTAAAGGCAATAATAAGATTTTAGCCAAAAAATGTTCCCCAAAAAAACAAAGGAACAGAGACTCCAGGAGTGAAATTAATTAAAGACAGAGATGAAACAATGCTGCCTCTCTTTTTACGTCTACCAAATGGAATCTTCAAGATGATATAATGTAAAATAGGACTGGGGGTCATCTTAGATAATGTCTTGCGTAAAACGAGATAGAATCATCATAGATGATATCATTACAAATTGGAGATGGAATCATCTTAGATCATATCATATGGCAAAGGACATGGGATTATCTTAGAGAATATGTCTCATAGGAAATGGAATCATCTTAGGTAATATCATGTCAAACGTACTTAACTCTTTTAAAGATTTTTTCAGCTTTTTGTGGTTTCTTTGCCGTAACTTTTTTCACTTTTAAGATATTTTCAAACCAACATAACGACAAGTAAACAAAAAAATTACATTAGAAAGTTTCTAATGTTTCTAAAAAACATTAGAAACAGCAAAAAACTGAAAAAAGAAAAATACTCATATTCCTTTGTTTATACATTGAAGAACAAACAGCATAATTAGTTCATATCCACTTTTTATTCTGAGATCAACAGACTGAGACTATCTCTCCCTCTCTCTCTCTGTCTCTCTCTCTTTCTCAGCTTTACAGCTGCAAAAGCACAGACACATTTAAAATAATAACAACAAAAACAACAAAAACAGCCATAATAATAACAATAGTAATAATAATATTTTATTCATTTATAGGGGGCTTTTTAAAGTATCATTAGTATGTTATTGAAATGTTTAAAAACAGCACAAAAATTTTAAATTAGAGAAAAAAAGAAAAAATACTCATATTCCTTTGTCTACACATTTGTTTCTTCCAGTTCAGACATATGTTACAAGTAACCGTCCACTAGAGTCTAAATTAAAGCTCACTCTCTGAATTTCCAATGTTTTTTTTTAAATTCTGCCGAAAAATGCTTCCTTCCATGGATATATTATCCCAGTCTGACCAGAGTCACATTATGTGAACTCAATGACGAAGATGAGGGGGGATCAAGGTGAATGGAGAACTTCTTCATGTTCTCTTCATGTCAGAGACTCAGGACCAACTCTGAGCAAACAGAACTGTGGATTTGGAGTCCCGTGTTCACCTGTGGCTTTACTAATGTCTCTATGCACAAACAAACACAAGCACACAGTCAATGGAACTGAAATCATGAACTCACTGAAGACTTAATTCTAAATTACACCCAAAATCAAAGTGAAAAACTGAAATCACAAGCTGATCTAACTGGAGTGAATTTTACAACAACCGGACACAGGTCCTACTAGAGGATGTTTGGCCCTCAAACCACCAGTCTGTCTATTTAAAGATACTTTAGATAGATAGATAGAAATATAGATGGATAGAGAAACAAGTACACTAGCAAATTTCAAAAACTGGAGAAAAATCAATCCGGGAGGATGAACCAGGAGGTTTTTGGGAGTTCTCCTGTAGTTGCCTCTCCTAGTCACCTTTGGCCGTTGCACTCCTGTCTGTGGTGTTCTTGGCTGTTGTGGTAAATGGACTGTACTTATTTAGTGCTTCTCTAGTCTTCTCGACCACTCAAATCGCTTCTATAACACGAGTAAGCATTCACCCTTTCACACAGTGTTGATAGAGGCTGCCCTGTAAAGTGCCACATGCTCATCAGGAGCAGTAAGCATTTACACCATCACACACCAATGGAATAGCCATTGGGAACATTTCAATGTCTTGCTCAAGGAAATTTCGACATGTGGGCCGCAGTGGCCAGGGATGGAACCACCGACCTTCAGATAAGTGAACAATCACTCCACCAACTGAGCCACCGTCACCACATCTTGGCTATTGTGGTCCTGGCTGTTGTGGTAAACCTATGCTTCTTATGATTCGGCTGTACTGGTTTTCAGCAGCCACTGGTGTGTGCTTTCTCTATCTGCAAATGAAATATTCCATGGAAGGGCTTGGTTTCAAGAATTCCTATTCCTCCTCTGATGCTCATTCATCCTGAGCCTTCCTCTTTCATTTCAAGAGAGTGTATGAGTGCTGTGGGAGGAGATTATGTTACTTGTAATCTGTGGTGCCTATATTTTCCTCTGGGGCTGCGATCCGGCCACTCTTCCAGACCAGATGACGAGATCTCTACTCTGCTGAGGTGGAGCCGATAACACAGTAGCTTCTAGAAGCTCCTTTTTTTTCTCTCCATTTGGTACTCTGGTGGAAAGAAAAAAATGAAATAAATATCAAAGATTTTCCAGGCACCCTGATAATTTGAGGATTAATGATGGATCAAAGATGTACCTTTTTTTAGTTTTTGGTATTACTGGAATATGTTAGTATTTTGTTTCAAGTAGTCCTGTGTTTGTCAGCCTGCTAGATTCAAAGCAAATAAAATGACAAATGAAAAAAGTGTCTCAGACAGTGGACGGCATGCCGCGCTGTCACATTTTACAACAGAGACCCCGTGAGTCTCCTTTTATCATCTCTGCAAGGGAGCTCCTCTCACTGTGTTTGCCTCACAAATGACATGGAATTCATCCTCTAGCACAAATATTTTTTAACTCTTTCTGCCTCGCCTGCCACTGGAGTCTGTCAAAGTCTGTTGTGTTTGGTGTTAAGATGAACTGTGTTAAACAGCAAACAACAAAACCGTATTGGTACAGGGAGCAATGGTTTTGTCATTTTATTGCATTTGCAAAAATGAGGAGACCTTTTCAGCAGGATGCCCTTCTTGAAATAGCGCTTCCTTTTATACTTGGAGTGGTCTTTGTTCTTCTCAGATTTCGCATTGATTACCTATAGCTTGTTTATGTTCACATAAAACTGTGTAATGTTTCCATAAAATTATATTTACATTCACTCAATTCTTGCCCCTCCCCTCTGCTAATGGTCACCATATTATTTTGGGGTGTGTCCTTGAATCTTGCTAAGGAGAAGCCTCCTTTGTTCCTCTGTGAGTAACAAGGTTTCTGGACTTTAGGGGAGGAGGAAAGGGAAATAAACGCTAGATTATAACTTGATTTAAACATTGATTCTTGTTTAAAATATTCAAACTGGATTATCTGAAAACGCAATGTTGGTAAAAGAGTCTTTTTCTTCTTCTTTCAGCTTCTCCCTCTGTGTTCTCTTTACCTTTATTTATTAATCCGAGCCCCAAACAATCCAGTTTGTACGTCAGTTTTGTGTTCTGCTTATGGATTTGGCATAGATTTTACTTTAAGTCAAAGGACATTTCTGAGTAAGTAGAAGATATGTGAGGATATTTGACTAAACCCTACCAAAATGCAACCATAATTAGTGCCAGCAATGTTTTTAAACATAATCCCTATATAGTAGTTCACTCAAAAACTATTAGTTGTATTTGGTTCACCATGCTGTCTATGGACAGGTAAGATCTAAAATACGTTTTCAATGTTATTAACATTGTACCTGTTACTATGTGCAAGTGATCTGTGATTTAACAGAAAAAATAACAATAACTCTACCTGCACCAGACTTTTTTTTAGATTTGAATGCGACAGCATTATATTAAAGTCACACCATGAAACTAAACAATCAGAAAGTGGCTCGGAAACTTTTTAAAAACTACTGCTATCAAATATGATTATAATAGCACAAAGTTTGTGTTATTCATATTGTTGTTAAGGGTGGGGGAGAGAAACATTTATGTTTTACCAGGATCTTTGAAAAACAATTTCCTATTTCATATCATAACAGTTTCATATTTTATACTACACAATACCTTAACCACAACGTAACTATAGAGCCTTAGCAATGAAACCAACCTGTTGTCAGGGGAAAGTAACCCTTGCAGCTCTTTTGTACTTCCCTGAAGCTGTTTTTTTCTGGGATGATAGAGTCCGTATTAGTGTGACGCAAAAGACTTCTATTGTGGTCAGGTGTACAGATAGTATTATGGGTGTCAGACACTTTATCTTCCACGATATAAGGACCAGCAAAAAAGAGCCGGAACGGCGGAGAATGTATAAAGGACAGAGACTTGATCACCAGGCTGAATTTCTTGCTCCACCACATGTTTTTTAAACCGCCTCTTCATGTGGACTTGCCATAAAGGTGGGAGTTCTTTCAACCTGCAGTTTCCTTGGTCACAAGCAGGGGTCAACCTGTTCAGGTCATCCTGGTCAAACAAACACCCACAATTTCAGGACCAGGATAAACCTTATCCCCAGCGATGTAATTTCCCACATTAGATTAACACCATCAAAAGGAAAACTGAGGCTTACAGTTAGTGGGAAAAAAAGTTTGTGAAAATGTTCCCAAACTCGACTGTATGTGAACATTGTGTAAAGATGCAGCCACAGACCCCATCTCAATACCTCTCACCACTGCTCTTGGCAGAACATCAGAGAGGATGAGGGATTGAGTACAGGCCGTGGCCAGGGGCGAGTCTAGGAATTTTTTGATGGAGTGGCCAGGTTGGGGCACAAACTCAGAGAAGGGTGGTAGTCCTTCAGATTATTGCACTAGAGCAGTATCACTATTACACTTAGACAAATATAAATATCACAGTGTAAAAAATATTGATCTCTAAAGTGTCTCTAAAGTGAAATTGTTTAATTGTACATACTTGTTTGTCATTTGATGATGGTCGCACTGTCATTGCTTATTCTTATTAGCATGTAAATGGCAATTCCCATCATATGTTAGCATTAAGCTAACTGAGTTGGCTGAAGTTTTCTTCGTCCGGCTGCCGTCCTACTGACTTGGAACATTGCTCATACAATGTGCATGGATGAAATTAAATATTGATAATTTTGCTGGTATCAAAGCACCGTAAAATGTTAGTTTTGGTTGAGAGAACTACAGAGTACAAATGATAGAAAATTGACAGACAAGACAAACAACCTATCACGTTGCGCTTTTGGTAGGGTTGGTACCTTGGGTGGCCACTTAGATTCTAGGGGTCCAGTGCCACCTCTGGCCACCCCTCTGGCCCCGCCTCTGGCCATGTGTCCCGCAACACTGTAACCCTTCACTAGTTGTCTCCGTTCCAGGGAGACAAAGCCATCAAAGATGAATGGTTGGAAATATTACATTGGCCCTTTGGCAGCAGTTGGACTCCTGGGAGACACTGTTGTAACCAATCCCACACAATCCCACACAACTGTTTTGACAGTTGCCTGCTGTTTGTGCTTCAGTGTCAGTCAGCGACCAGAATACCGGGCCTATGACAAAAAGCACAGTTTTTCAGGCTTGGTATCGGTCACCGGTTTTGGGGGCACGTGCGACAGAGGTGTCACTAGGTTCCTGAGGAACACACTGCTCAGAAACATTATATTTAAAAACATTTGTGTGAGAGAGAAAACTCATGGTAGCGAAGCAGCTTACTGCAGAGTTGTTACCTTTTGCTCATTTAAATGAATGACCACATGATCTGGAGAATAGTTTTAAAACTCTCCTAGCAGCATCAGTTCACACATACAAAAAATAATCATCAGTTTCTGTGTGTGATCAGCAGAGGTGGTACCTTAAGATGATGTCATGACAGGAGAGGAGGCTGCGATGCACTGCAGCTCCAGCTGGCTGATCCTTAACACGGTCTCGGCCTCCAACCTCATCAGCAGTGTTTATTCCCATCCAAAGGGCGTAAATGTTTTCGCATTAAATACTAAATAAATAAATAAAATACTTGGCAGCCCTTTCTCCTCAACCAAGACCTGAAAGTTCAAGCGAGGGGAGCCAGGGACTCTACCCTCTAGCAGGAACATTTATGAACTCTTTCTGCCTCGCCTGCACACCCATGTGTGAACAGAAAAAGCACTAAAGATAGTACCAATATTTTGTTGTATATTCAACAGTATATCGGTACTGGATGATCAGATAGAATGTATCTGTAGGATAGTCCACTCTTCTTCCCTGTCTGCTATGGGGCCTTTTACAGTGTAAGGCAGTTCTCAGGATACACTGTACAGCACCTGCTTTTCCAAAATTTACCAACACGCCAATGACTCATGTGTCAGACGTAAACTGTCGTCTGCCAACCATACTCAGATGTTCTGGTTTTTTCCCAATCAAGGAATCTTCTTATACTGAATATTAAGCACATTAGGATTAGGATTTGGTGCAGACTTGGCTCGTGAAATACCCACGGCCCTATTATAACGCACTTTACTTTGCTATATAAATAAAGAGAGATCTTATAAACAATCCTGGTGGAAACGGGAAGCAAATGAAGGGAATGAAGAAAGGGGCCGAAGTGTTCAGGTTTACACGCTGTCATCAGGATCCTTGCAGCACTGTTTTGGACATACTGTAGTCTTTGATGACTTTTATCAGGGATCCCGATGAGAAGTGCGTTACAGTAATCCAGTCTGGAGGAGACAAACGCGTGAACCAGCTTTTCAGCATCACTCAAGTACGGAGTTTGCGAATAATTTCTAAGATGGTGAATGGAGATCTTGCAGATGTGTTTGATGTAGGATTCAAAAGTGAGTTGAGGGTTGAATCTTACACCGAGGTTGGTGACTGATGAAGAGAAGGGAATGTCGTGACCAGAGAACCTGATATAACTTGGTCTGATGTGGGGTGCCAATTAAAATTGCTTCGGTTTTGGAGCTGTTCAACTGGAGAAAGTTGTTTTTCCTCCACACATTTATCTCCTCCAGACAAGTCTGGAGAGTTGACAGGGGAGATGATGAGGACGGAGAAGCTGCGGAGGAACCTGTGTCCGTTTTAATTTAGATTTGCCAATGACTGATCCCTGGGGGACCCCACTGGTGACGGTGTGTGTGCGGGACCTTGCACTTCCAAGGGAAATGTTATCTGTTCTGTCGCTGAATTGGATTGAAAACCGTTTAGGGCAGTGTCAGTGATTCCAATGGTGTGATGAGTCAGTGTAGGATTATTCCATGGTCAACAGTGTAGAAGGCAGCAGACAAGTCGAGGAGAATCAGGAGGGAAGGTGAACCAGCATCTGCTGCCATCCGTAGGTCATTTGTAACTCTAAGCAGAGCTGTTTCTGTGCTGTGGGTGGAGCGGAAACCAGATTGACACGTTTCAAAGAGGTTGTTGTATTTAAAGTGGTCCTGGAGGTGGTTAGCAACTACTTTTTCCAGTATTTTGGAAGAGAATTAGAGTTTGGAAATGGGCCTGTAATTGGCAAAACCTCCTGTGTCGAGATTGGTTTTTTGAGGAGTGGTCTGATTATGGTACAAACTGATGAACAAACTGAAACTGACATAAACGATGAAACAAACAGATACTGAAGTCTCCGGGTGAGGGTATACTTGCAGCAACAGGTAGGCACACCGTTACCAGACTCGGTAAAATCTGTACAAATACAAATACAAATACAAATAACAAATACAAATACAAGAAATACAAATGGGAATCCAGAAGGTTTACCGGTAAGCCGCAATAATGGTATACTTGTCGGTTTATAATATTGCAGGCTGTAAGATTCTGATGACGATTTGCAAACAGACAACGCCAGCGTCCTCTCCCTCCAGCGTCCAGACTGCAACTCAACTGGCAATAGAACCCAATACATTGTACAATGTGGAATACAAATTTTTATCACCTAGACAACAGCTCTCAAGAAGAAGAGGAAGAAGACTTTTCCTATGTATGCCTATGTATGGCATATTATCTAAAACAAGGTCTATGCTGTTGTCAATGACAGCAAGAGAATATGCCTGAAAAATCCCAAATCAACTTCGTTATGGCAAGAAAATTTTTGGAGACAAGTCTCCTTCCGACCTTTCCCAAAATCACTAAATCTTACCAATGATAGGAAGGAATCTGGGATCTAAAATCTGTCTTTTGTTAAAAGCTCCCCCTAGTGAGTAAAATATTAGCTATAAGGAGACTTCTGGTGCACATCCATCATGTCAGTAGCATAAAAAGTTAGCTCCCCGACATTAAGACTTATAAGCCAGATTTTCTTGTCAAGAGGCAACCTTATATGTATTTCTTAGAAAGAGCATTGTGTATGACAAGAAGAAAATATGGAAGAAAGTTTGAAAAACCTGGGTTAAAATTATGGGGGCAGCGAATAAGATACTTTGGCTAACGGAACAGGATGCAGGTCTAGCCCAGTCTGCTAATGCTTTGCTTAAAAACAGACGGCTAAGCTAGCGAGAGAGGCGAGCTTGATTAACCAAGACGAAGAGGCCCAGTACACTCAGAACATGGCAAATTTGAAAACAATAGTCCGAGACCTGGGAGATTTTCGTCGTGACACCCTTCAAGAATTTAAAATAGATATCAGAGTGGCCAACACCAGAATAGATAATGCCCAGAGGTGCATAGTGGTGAGGAGCGTATACAGTATAATGAGGATTCTACAGTGGAACTCGTGGAGCTACAGAAACGGTTTGAAACCAGGTTGATGGAGCAAGAGGAACGCTCGAGGAGGGAGAATGTCAGGATTCATGGAGCGAAGGAGGGAGCGGATGCCAAGACTTTTTTCGATGATTGATTTTATTGAGAACCTCCTAATAGAAAAGCTGGAGTTACCTCCGTCCCTTCACCTCCAGGTTGAGAGAGCCCACGGGGATCTGTTGTCACGTCCCTCCCCAGATCCCCCCCCCCCCGAGATCTATCGTGGAAAGGTTTGTGAGTTTCAGGAACAAAGAAGAGATAATAAAGACAGCTTGAAAAAGGCTTCATGTATTAAAGGATAGGATGTTTCTGGATCACAATTAAGCTCCGGAGGAACTGAGAAAACGGAAGGAATACATAGAGGCAAAAAAAGCCTTGAAAGGGAAGAAAATACTCTCTTTCTACTAGTGAGAAACGTGCATTTATAATACGGCCAAAGATGCGACTCAGGACATGGCGAGAATGGGCTTTGGGGTGACTGTGGTCAAACCTACAGAGAGTGTACTGGAGAGGATCAAACGACTAACCTGGCAGGCTGCGGAAAGAAGGGAAAAACACAATGAGACAATGATATAAACCAAAGCTGCAAACCTTAAGGAGAAAACTAAGACAAGACGGTCATGGGATTTAAAGATGAGGACTGAAGATCTTTTTTTTATTTGGTTATTTAGAATGTTCTTCATGGGATAAAGGCGAGAAACAGAAGGATCCCCTCGTCTTTGCTTTATTTTTCCATCAGGGGTAAATTTGATAGGGCTATGAATCCCCCAGGCAAAGACTACACATATTTTCAACACCACATGCAGTATATTCAAGTATAGATTACTTTTTGATGTATAATAAGGACAGTTACAGGGTGGTAAAATGTGAGATTGGAACAAGGGACCTATCAGACCATAGACCAGTATATATAACTCTAGCTCTGTCAAGGGAAACGAGACAAAACTTTGGAGGCTAAATTCAATTATATAAAAGGACATATGAAGGAGGACTTTATGAAAGAAATCCAGAGATTTGTCAGAGAGAATAATGAAGCATATTTAAAGAAGAAAAAACTGGAAAAACTTGATAATCTACAATCTGACATAAATAGAGTAGAAAAAAACATAAAAATAATTTAGACGAGAAGACAAAAGAAATCAAAAGGATTAAGACAGAGATAAATGACATCCTAGCACAAGATGATCAAAAAAAGCTAATGTACATGAAACAAAGATCTTACGAAGCAGGAAGCAAATTTGTAAAGCTGCTGGCCTATAGGTTGTAAAAGCAAGTGGCAAATAATAATATTTACAAAATTAGGGATTCCTCTACTAATTCAAAAAAATATGAGACAGAAGAGATGTTTTGAAGCATATTCCCAAAAATTATATTCTCAATTAAGGATCGATAATAGGGATTAAATTACTCTATTATTAGAGTCTTTGAGATTACCAAGAGTAACAGAGGACCATAACTTGGCTCTGAAAAAGTAAATCACAACAGAAGAAATACAATCTACAATTTCAAAGCTGAAGACCAACAAGGCTCCTGGCAAGGATGGTTACACTTCTGAGTTCTAAAAAGTGCTTAAAGAACCATTGATCCCTCTGCAAAGAAATAAATTTAATTGTGTGCTAAAGGAGGGAGTAATTCCATATTCTTGGAGGAATTATTTCACCTATGTTATTCCAAAAGAAGGAAAGGATAAATAGGATTGCTCTAGTTACAGACCAGTAATTGTTTGTTAACCAGGACTATAGACCATTTTACTGCTATCCTAGTCGGATGTCTAGAAACAATTCTACCAGACATAATTAATCTAGACCAAACTGGATTTATAAAACAGAGACAGACGCACACTACATGTAATGCAAAACATGATTAAAAAACGATCAAAGACAGTGGTACTGGGATTGGATGCAGAGAAGGATTTTGACTCTGTCAGGTGGGACTTCCTGTATAAGGCGCTGGAGCGGTTTGGCTTTCACGAAACATTTATCAAAACCACACAGTCTCTATATAATGAATTCACTGCTAGGATCAAAATCAATGGAAATCTTTCGAAATCTTTCATATTACAACGTGGGTGCCGACAGGGCTGCGCAATAAGCCCTCTCCTCTTTGTTATTTATTTGGAACATTTGAGCCAATCGATCAAACAAAATGAAAATATAAAAGGTATAGACATGGAGGGAAGCAAACAGAAAATAGCAATATTAGCAGACGAGGTATTAATATCGGTCTCTTCCAGTACTCATGCAAAATTTGAAGATTTTGCTTTATTATCTGGCTATAAATTGAATGTGAGAAAAACACAGGTTCTCGCCTTTAACAATGAGCCGAACCAAACCATAAGAGAAACCGATTGACAGTTCTGCCTCAAGATTTATCTCACCTGAAATCTTTAAATTATGACCGACTAGTCTCTAGAATAAAGTCTGATATTGGAAGATGGAATTTAATATAATTTAAAAGTTTAGCTTCAAGAATAGAAGCAATCAAACTTAACGTTCTTTCAAGGTTGTTGTGCTTATTCCAAACTCTGCCTGTAGAAGTAACAGACAAAGATTTCATAGAATCAGATAAACTCATTTCAAGATACATTTGGCAAGTGAAAAGACCCCGGATCATATTTAAGACCCTACAGTTACCCAGAGATAGGGGTGGGTTAGCCCTAGCCTGTCTTAAGAGCTATTACCATGCTATGCAGATAAAGACTCTGTTGAACCTGTGCAATCCCTCATACCTGGCGAGATGTAGAGACATGGCATGCCGCACATCAGCTACTATTCTAATACAGGCCATAATAAATAATGATAAACTGAGAATACATCTTAATGATGATTTGAATCTATTGCTGGGTTTATCCCTGAATATATGGTTGGAGATCATATCAAAGAATTGCCTGAAAGAGCAGAGCAGGAAATTGAGATGGATTGTACATGATTCAGATTTTATACCGAATGCAGTCGATAGGAGGTTTAGTAGATGGGGAGGGGGACCAACAATATTTTGGGAGCTTTTTGAGAAGAAAGGTAATCAAAATCTTTCAAGATTTTAAGAACCAATATGGTTTAAGTAATCCGGCTTTTTATAGATACATACAAATGAGGCACTATGTGGAACACATATTAAAAAAGATGAATTTGGACGAAATAGAGTCGAGAATTATTAAGTTGTTTATTTTAGCATATGAATCAGATTTGGGCAAAAAGAAAAGAAGTGGGATAATGAGGCTGGATTCAGGCTATTGGAGGAAGAATGGGAAGAGATCAATATACAACATTAGAAAACGACTTGCTCCCTCTCATGGAGGGAGTATGGTTGGAGGAACATAGCTGGATATTTTATTACGCCAGCACTAAAGAAATATCAGGATACAAGATGTTGGAGACTGTGTGGAGAAAATAAAGCCAATCTTTTTCATGTTTTTCAGGAAGGCCCCTTCATTATACTTTAATGGTAGGAGCTGAAGAATTGTATGGAAAAGAGTTTGGGAGTGGAAGTTACATTTACATTTGACATATTATATTTGGGAAAAGGGAATGAAAGAATTACAAATTCAGGAGACAAATATATGTTTAAGATCACTTTGGTTGCTTTAAAAAAAAGCCATTACAGGGAAGTGGCTAAAGACAGAGGCACTTAAGTTGGATGATTGGGTTGAAGTGAAGTAATGCATAATATTTATATGATGAAAAGGTTGACTCTTTCTGTCAGATTAGAATCTGGTAAATTTAAGAAGTCCTGGAAAAATTGGATCGACTTTCTATGCTTCACACAGGTTTGAAACAGGTTTGATCAGTTTAACCTTCTCCCAAACTGTGCTTCTTTCTGCTCTTTCAGAATGCAAGCTCGGCGGTTGAAAAGATAAAAGTGCTAAAAACTCTGTGTACTTTCATCCAAAAAGAGAACTGTACACAGATTCTCCAAATGTCTTTTGAAACAAACTGTGCAAACCTACCAATCAGGTACAGGATGAAACCAGATGGTCTAGACCTTTGTTTTTTTCTAGCAGAATCAGCAACCCTCACCAGTGCGTGGGTCCAGGTGAGCATTATCTATTTATGGCTACTGTTCGATGTATAATACTCCTCTGGAGTTCACGGGGGTCTTATACGGGACCCACCAGCTGTCTTTAGGGGAAAGTCTGAGACAAAGACCTCAGTCCAAATCAACTTCCTGACTCCTGCGAGAGATTTGTGTCGTATTGCTGTAGAACAGCTGCTTCCTATCGCAGGAGCTGAATGTACTTAGTCCCCACAGTGAGGAGCAGGTCACGCCCATCCACCGAGTCGCCTTCAGGGAAAGTAAGATATAACCATATCCCGGGGCTCCACTGAACTGCCAGAGCCCAGCTCTGAGATAAAGCTCTTACACTTCATCCACGACACCCTTAACCACTCTCGTCAATTGGATACCTGTCACCTCAGCCAGTCTCTTGATCCTCAAAAGGTGTCCCAGCTTTATGATGCCAGCCTCGAGGAACTTGCTCCTTATGGTACTTGAAGAAAACATAATTTTGGACATGAAGCTCTAGACAACCTTAATTCCATAGCAGCATCTGGGCCATAGCTGACCAGAAGACAAAGCATACTTTCAAAAACTGTTGAGCTGCCTGCAGTTCTGGAGGCAATGTTTATGAGGCCCTATCTCCCCTTTGCGACAAGAAGGTACAGGACCAACGGCCGCACCCAGTGATGACCAGTCAGTATGACCAGTATTTTGTAGTCTATGCAAAACAGACCTACTGGTCTCCCCAGCTACAGGTTTACATCAATTACACATCATAGAAAACATCTTCACCTTTAACTATACTTTAAACAAGACAAATGAAGTGCAATCATAACAAAGTAAACAGGTACTCATCAGTAAAATAACAAACAGATTTTAACTACTTTATAGGAGAAAAAGTAAGGGCATTATGTTGTAATTGATAGACTGGTGTCTCCCCCTCTTCAGTACAACAAACAGCATAAAACCAACACTAGCCTTTCCTATTAGATCCAATGTTTAATTATCTGAGCAGAATTCAGCCAAAATCCACAACCATCCAAAACCAGGCTCTACCTCCTGTTGGTAGTCCAATACCTGTCATCAGAACCAGTAGGCTTTTTCTATATCTTGCAACTATTGTTATCAAAAGATTTGTTTTTATCCATATCCCTCAATAGGCTCGGCATGTGCTTTACCTTCTTAACGCGATAAATTGGCTTTCTGGATTTTGTTCCAGTCAATCGATCAGTCTCCCAAAAAAATTGTGAACAATGAAGCGCCTGCCTGGCCTCCAATGTCTTGCTTTTATTGGCTGAACCAGACCGGTATCTAGAGGAAAGTAAATGGAGGGGCCTCCAGAAGTTTTGGGGGGACCAAGCAATCAGTCATTTTTCTTCTGACTTTTAATTGCAACAATGGGTTCACCTTACTTGTCTCTACACAAACCGAGGCCTAGGTCAGTTATTTGTGTAAAACAAAGCATCTGAAAGTGTGACATTGTATCTGTTTGTATCCCTCGCTTGCATTAGAGCCAGTGTGAAATTAGTTCATAGTCTCAAAGTTGGTTCAAAAAGTAATCCAACATAAAATTTAATGTCCTAATAAGGATCCTAATAAGTTGGCCTCCAGAAAAAAAAGAAAAACCTACAAGCAATTGGCTCTTAAATCCAAACTCTTAGGGGAGATTGTGATTGAAGGGTCTCTGCCCTGAAATGCATGCATGCAATATCCCCCCTCTGGAATCTGGATACTGGTGGGGATGGCTGATGACTCTGATTAGGCTGATGAATGATCAAACTGATGGATCTTCGAGGACTAGGTGGAGATGGGGAGGTGGAGGGCGCGCGAACCAGCAGCATGCAAGAACAAGTTGGATGGAGAGAGTCATATCTAAAAACAGCAACTGATGGTGATGAGGTGATGATGAGGCTAAGCATGCAGGTGTGTCAGTGATTGGATGGATTAAGCTAACTGAAAGGGTGCAGCTGATAGCGTTTAATAGCCCAGGCCGTGAAGAAGATAACTGAGACCAAACACGTGTGAAAGGTGAGCATAATAGAGTGCAATGAACAGTAATTGTGGCCGTACTGTGGGGATAGTCTTTCAGATTTTCGCTAGATCTTCATTTGCTCAGACCGACCAAAATGAATTCACCGGCTAACCTCCAGAAGCTTTTTCCAGAACTCCAGATGAACCAAATTACACCAGACTCGGTTGAAGACAGAGTCAGCAGAGAAACTTGGAGGATCTCTACCTTCAAGCTTAATCCACTCTCGATGAGCTGAGTGACACAGCAAAAATCTTTGATTCGTTCGTTCGGAAGATGTAAGTGATGTTTGCCTGTCCTACGTGCTCTCCTACTGCCAGAAACACCTGCTCCATGCTGGTGCTGGCCGTTGGCATCAGCCTCATGCCATGCCTCAAGAACAGGAGCGGGGTCAGAGGACAGCATCCTCACCACAAAACAAACAGAAAACAAGAAACATCTTAACTATAATTACTTTTTCCAAGCCCTAAACAAATATCATACAATAACCATACAATATATACACAGAAGGAAATAGATAAGAGTTTTCAAACCTACTCACTCGTCACCACCCCACTCCCACACACTTTGACAACAAGAATGAGAAGAAGAAGAAAAAAATCACCCTATGTTATATCCAGAAGCAGTCAGCTAATATTGGGGACTGATCAATCATTTATAAACCTGTCTTTGCATCCTGTCACATTAAGACGGCTCTTCACTCCCTCCTACACCAAACCAACAGTATCTCCCAAATCTAGATGCATCCATCAGACTGTCAGGGAAAGGAGTGATTGATCACCCCTAAAAACACATTTCCACTGTTTTGTAGAGCGCTTTTTCATAAAAATCTTGTCTAACCAGGACTATTATCCATATTTTTCTCTCCTGCTGCAGGGTTGTTCTTCCTGAAATGTCACTGCCCTGAGTTCCATAAATATAATTCCTCTGTAAGATTTCATCACTGTCTTTTTCATTCTGAAAGTACAGTCTTTAAAATTTTGAGAAAAATGTGTTTTCTTTAGTGTATAATCAGCTAAAAATAATGTTGTTAACACCCTGTGTGTTCACCACCTGCAGGGATGGGTGTTGGGATTGGGTGACAAGCTATACTGGCAGTATGCTAAGGAGAGCAAGCCTGCGTGCCAACCAATGTCATAGACTACTGGTTTTAGGTCATTGGAACATCACCTCTCTGGCCGGGATTGTGTGGGAGATGGAGGCGTATCAGCAAGATTTAGCTGGGATCTCATCCCACAGCTCTTCTCCTGGAGAGGGGCTGGATTTGATCCTTTTCCATAGTTGCCCATGGTGAAAGGCGTCAGGCCTATGTAAGAATACTCAAAAGTCCCCGTCTCCCCGGGCCTCTGTGTTTGGGTATCCCCAAGAGAACGAGAAGGTCGCCTCTATGCGGCTGAAGGTGGCAGGAAGGAAGGCTCTGACTCTTGTCTGGGCCTAAGCAAATAACAACAGTTCCTCCGTCCTTCTTGGAAACTCTGGGTGGTGTCCTAGAAAGGGCTCTATCTGGGGACTCAATGCCCATATTGGTGATGATGGAAAACCTGCAGGTTTGTGATTTGGAAGAATGGTCTGCCTGATCTAAACCAGAATGGTGCTCTGTTTCGGACTTCTATTCTTGTCATGGACTGTCTTTAACAAACACCATGTGCGAGCATTAGTTGGTTCATAAGTGTATTTGATACCATGTCCACTTAGGCCAAAGAGCTATGATCAAATTTGTGGTTTTCCCGTCAGATCTGTGATCGTATGTCTATGAGGGTAGCAGAGCTGTCCACTGATCACCACCTGGTGATGAGTTTGATCAGATGGCGAGGGAGCATGCATGACGGACATTGTAAACCCAAAAGAATAGTGAGGGAGAAGTGGGCAGGCCACTGTCTGTCGGATCTTCAACTCGCACCTCAGGAGGATCTTGCATCTTATTCCGGGGGAGATGGATGACATGGAAACTGAGTGGGCCATGTTCAAGTCCTCCATTGTGGAGGCAGCTGATAGCAGCTGTGGCCAGAAGGTTATTGGTGCTTGTCGTGGCAGCAACTTGAGAACTCGCTGGTTGACACCAGTGATGAAGGAAGTAGTTAAGCTGAAGAAGAAGGTCTTGCGGACTTGGTTAGCCAAGGAGTCTGCTGATGCAGCACACGGGTACAGAGAGACCAGAAGGTCCACAGCTTTGTCAGTTGCAGAGGCAATTACCCGGGAGTGGTAGGAGTTTGGGGAGACCACGGAGAATGAATTAGGATCGGCAAGAAGTTCTGACAAACCAATCGACAATAACGGAAAGGAAAGCAGGGTTTGGTTCACTCTAGGGCTGGGCAATTCTGGCTAAAATAAGAATCAATGTTTTTTTTCTCGAACTCGAACACAATTTCTAAACTATTGTCCAAACCCGGCCTGAGTTCGAGAGAATATTGATCGAACCAGACCCAAAAGGCTATCATTTTTTACCTCAAAGCTGGCCACGCCGGCCAGAGTCCGACGAGACCCGCCAGGCTTCGGCCGGTTGTCATCACTCTGGTGTGCACCTCCTCCATGTTGTTACATGTGACAAAGATTAGTAGCCGTCGTGAAAAACAACGGAGAAATAAAGTGGTAGAAAGAATAAAGATTACACAAGTTATGGGGTTATAAAAGAGGAATGCTGTCGGAGGAGAGATCAACTAAATGTAGCTGGTACAGCTCCATCTCCGGCACAAGCTTTGTTTTTGTGATAAGAGACTACGACTCCTGTTCTGTTTGTGCTACGTGATGTTAGCTCTCCAGCTACCTGGTACACCTTCTAGTTAGCAATAAGTCACTGACTTAGTGTGTAGCACTTGCCACGAATGATTCCGAGGATCATTTCTGGGATCTGTATGGTCTGTTTTAAAAATGTTTAACTTGAATTAATATTCGACATTCTACATTTCATTATGTTGTTTCACAAGTCAGCTGGTCTCCAGCTTATCCGCCGGTCATGTGACACAGCACAATTTAAAGTGCCAGGTAGTGGTTGAAGCCCTTTGTGTCGAGACATTGACCATGGTGATCTTAGGGAGGCGACGGAGGACCAGTGTCACTGTGGTTAAAGGGGGCTGCAAGAACTAAGCCCGAGTTCAGGTACCTTACCGAGACACCACCCTCACCAAGTTGTAAGGGTCAAACCCACGAGGGACGATATTGACGTAATCCGGTGAAATCAAACCCTTTTTTTTAATTATCATTTCATATGTGCCAGCGTGTGGACAGGTCATACCTGATCTGGATGTCCTGGACAGATAATGAGAATATAAATGTTGGATTGTTAAACCGGCCATTAAGGTATATCATCATTTACTTAGCAAGGAAGGAAGTTCATCCTGATAAAAGAATCTTGGCATCTTCACTGTCATATTGTGGGAATTGTAGGAAGGAACAGTATGTGAGAGTATGTGAAGGTCATTAGTTTGAGACCGGTCAAAAGGATCCTTCCCACATGATGACCACAGTGTGGGCGAACACACGAGGAGCAACAACTCCTATCGATCCCTTAATCCCAGGTGTCATGAATTAGACTCAGCTCATTATCATGCTTCTAGCACACCCAATCCTTCATTCACACAAGCATAAAAATCAATCCAGCAAATGGGATGTTGATGGATTTCCCATCTCAAACTCTCTGGCCTCAGGCCCCAAGGAGAATTTTTCCTCTCATGCTTTTTTTAGGAAGTCATCTATTAATCTCATTTTAGCATGGAATAGTATTTATTCTAATTGCATAACTGTATCCTGTAATTCCGAAAGCATTTTAATGAGTATTCCCGTTTTATACCAATTATAAACCCAAAAAGTCAGGGATATTATGGAATCATCATCGCTTGAGCAACCGCACTGTCGACCGCCACAGATCCATCATGTTAACGCTATAACTCAAAAAAATAATTCATGGATCCTTTTTAAATTTTAGACCCCATTGTGCAAGGACAATTCTATTGTATATTCTAGGGGGAACTTTATCTTTAAAATTGTCAGGCCATAATTTCTCAACAGTTGGTCCGATTTAGTCCAAACTAGGTGCATATTATTTGCTTTGAGGAGATTCACCTGGTTTACATTGTGATTTACTCTAATAGTTTATATTTAACTCACTAGGAGGAGGTTTTTATGAAAAACACAGTTTTTCGGCTATATCTTCCTAACCATGGGTTCTATTTAGTCCAAATTTGGTGCATATGAATCGACTCAAGGAGCACTATCTTGTAAATAATGTATTGTACTCTGGCAGTACATATTTTCTCAGTAGGGGAAGATGTTTCTTCCAATAAAACATTTTCTAGACATATCTCAAAAAGTATTTCATGGATGGCATTTTTCAAGTTTTATACCATAATAGACCTTGGTGCAAGAAAGACCTGGACACAATTTCTCAACCGTTTCTTTTATTTAGTTCAAATTTGGTGCATAGGAATTGAATAGAGGAGCTCTACCTCCTATATATATTTATCATACCTTACCCATATCTTTATCTTATAATTTATAATGTACTCTATTTAAGGAGCTATTTTTTTTCTTTTTTTTTTTTTTACAAAAAATACTGAAATAAAATCAGGGGGATGGCATGTAAAACGAAGTGTATTGGGGACTTTTCGGGCATATACCCTTGTGTTCGTGGACGACAACTTAGGCTTAGTTCATATTTGTATCGAACTACATTTCATTTCAGTTACGGTTTCTAGGCTGGACAAAGTATTTGTCCGTGAGAGTTCGTCGACGAGGGACTCAGCAAAGGATATCCGGCCTACCAGTGCTATCGGTGGAAATGGCCGATGCTGCGTCTCCTCAGCCAGCAGTGATGGGTAGTTACGGTGTTGCGCCACCTCAACTGGCGGCAGCGAGCATACTTCCAGCCACAGCGGCAGTCAACAACAGCATTCCACGACACACCTCCCCGCCACCCTCACAGCTAGCACTAGATGGTCTTCGTCGGGATGTTATGAAGCTACCCCGCGACAATGGACAATGGAAGTGCCACCAGAGACTTATCTAATTCAGGTGCAGCTGGCTGTGCAGTTTAATGAATGGTCAACAGAGGAGACGGTTGCACAAGTACCTCTTGTCCTGGAAGAAAAACCTCTGCAGATACTAACAGATCTCCAACGACAGGAGCGATGCGACTGGCAGGCTATCGAGAGGGCGCTGTAACATCGCTTTGGCCGCTGCGCCTACGCTGACGACGCCTGGGACAAGCTGGTCAACCTCCGGAAGAGAGAAGGACACAGCCTGAGCACCTACAGCGCAGATCTTCGCCTCCACGCACAGCAAGGGTACCCCACGTTCATCGCTGCCGCAAAGGAACAGCTAGCTCTTCAAGCTTTCGCCCGGGGTTTCCAGCCAGAACGACTCAAAGAACACATCGGCCTGTGTGCACCAAAGACTTTAGCTGAGGCACTGAGTGAAGCAGATCGAGTCGAACACGCATTGTGCACAAAAGGGCCCCCTTCAAGTATGACAAGCAACGATAAGTGCACCACCACAACGACCACGACGGGGAGCCAGGAGAACCGCCTGGCAATCTACAGGGGCATGTTACTGGTGTGGAGAGCCAGGGCACATCGCACGCCACTGCCCAGCACCAGCCCCGAGAGATCCAGCCCCTCAGCCACTGCCAAACTAGAATGGGGTGGCACAGCGGGAGAACTGTCAGTCACGACAGCCTCTTCCTTCCCTACCAAACCGCATCTACGACTTGGCTGCCTGAGCCTGTCTCATGGACTCTTTGTGGACTGTGACATCAATGGCACCCGATGCAGAGCCTTAGTGGATACTGGGTCCACCATCTCTCTTGTCCGTCCAGGGATCCGCCTGGAACAAGTGGCTGAAGAACCCGTGGTTGGAGGCGCACCAAGCTCCGCATTACCATAGTCACCGGTGAACGCACCAGAATGCGAGGAAAAAGGTTCCTGCAAGTGACCGTTGCTCAACTTATGGTTGTTCACAAGTTCTCGTTAGCCAACATACAAGACCCCTGCATCATCGGACTGGAACTGCTGGTTAAGTGGGTGGCAGTGGTGGATGTACCCCTTGCGAAACTTTACCTGGGTTCTGAAGTCATAGCACTCCACACCGCGGGTGAAAAAGAAACGCGACATGTCTCATTACCAGCCCAGGAGCCTGCCATTCCATCGTCAATGGCCACAGAGTCTCCCACATCAAATTCAGCAGCCGAAGGTGCTTCTGTACCACCATCCACCAAGGCCAAGCAAGCCATTGATGACCTGTACCACAGGAGCTGAAAGGGCTTGGATATGGATCAGAGATGTCAGCTATGAGAGTTATTGTTCCTGTTTGCTGACATCTTTGCAGCCAAGGATGAGGTGTTCGACCACCAACGTGGTGCAGCATGATATTGACACTGGTAATGCACCTCCCATCTTCCTCCGTCCCCGTCGCCTACCATTCACCAAGCGGGGTCTGGCAGAGTAAAAGATCAAAGAGATGCTTGAGGAGGGCATCATCGAGCCCTCCAGAAGCCGAGGTGGTCTCAGTAAAGAAAAAGGATGGCACATGCACTACATTGCTGGATCCTGCTGGTTCAGCTCCCTTGACATTCGCAGTTGCTACTGGTAAGTAGAGCTGGCACTGGAGGCACTCCCGATAACTCTGATAACTCCAATAACTCCAGATAACAGTTTAAGGTGACGCCCTTTGGCCTTTGCAATGCCCCGGCCACTTTGGAGCGTCTTATGGAAAGGGTCTTGGCCGACATACCCCGCAGCTGCTGTGTCGTTTACTTGGATGACTTGTGTGCCCTTTTGCAGCAGTACCTGGTGGGGGCCCCCATGGACATCTGTGGCTGTTGACATCCTTGGTCCCCACCTACCACGGAACAGGTTAACCGCTACATCCTGGTGGACATGGACAACTTCACCAAATGGCCTGAGGCCTATGCAGTCCCAGACCAGACTGCTACCACTACCACTGAGTTCCTGGCATCAGAGGTGTTCAGCCGGTTCAGTCTGCCAGAGCAGCTGCACAGCGACAAAAGGACGGAATTTTGAGGCCCAAGTGTTCGGTGAGGTCTGCAGGCGACTTGGCATCAATAAGACCAGGACTACACCGCTACATCCTCAGAGTGATGGATTGGTTGAGCGTTTTAACCGGCCTGGCCACCCAACACGCTATCCTGGCACCAGCAGCGAGACTGGTACCTGCACCTACCCATAGTCCTGTGGGCATATAGGACGGCGGTTCAGGAGTCTACAGATTGCAACCCTCTCATGTTTGGGCACAAGCTCCGCACACCTGTGGACTTGGTGTTTGGTTCCTGCCCTGAACCAGAGATGGGGGGTGAGTCTGGCCTGGACTGCTTTTACCATCCAAGGGCTTTACCATCTCCGTTCCAAGGGGTAGGACTTTGCCCCTGGAGCACAAGCTGATGAGCCACTGGGTCGGGCCTTGTACGGTTCTCAAGAGACTGTCTGATGTTGTGTACCGGGTGCAACTGATCAAGAGGAACAAGGTGGTAGTTCTCCACCGTGACCGGCTAGCCCCTAAGCGGCCCTTGGGTCCATCTGAAGGGGAGTCAGGGATGCATAGCGACAATTGTGTTCTGCATCATGAGTGAGACTTCTGTTCATGTTAGTAAGTTTCCACTGGGTTTTGTTTGTTGCATTCAATGCCATGGGCATTTCCAGTTGACTGTGTAAGTAAAAGGCACTTCCTGGATAGGAGTTCTCTGCCTGTTCTTGCTCTGTAAAGCTCAAGCTCGCCTCAATATATATATAAAGCTATATATATATATATATATAATGCATTAAAACAAACATAAAAATCATTTTTAGATTAAAATAATACAACCTTACCAGGTAAGACCTAGAATAATCTATTTTGAATGTCATTAACATTGTACCTGTTACTATGTGTGAGTACTCTATGATCAAACACAAAAAAAACAACAGTGTTTCTATCTTCGTCGGATTTCTTTTTCGAAATCATTATATTACAGTTGCACCGTATAACAAAATTATCAATGAATTTACACAGAATCTCTTACAAACTAACTCTTGCATCAGATTTGATAGGAATACCACAAAGTTGATGTTATTCTACACCGTGTTTGTGGGATAGGACCAGGAGAACTCTGCATGTGGCACAGTTTGACGATGACAATGGGACAAAATGGGATTTCTACCCCAGAGAGGATTAGGTAAGTTTTGGTTGCAAAATAACACGCGTGTCCACTAGAGGGATATATATTACAGTATATATATATATTACAATACAGAGACTCACTGCTCCATCTAGTATTAAAATCGAACTCTTTAATTCACAATCTCTCACAAACAAATCATGCCTCATACATGACCACATCCTGGAGAAATGTCTGGATGTTATGTGCCTTACAGAAACCTGGCAACAACCAGATGATTTTTCTGTGCTGAATGAGACCTGTCCCGCCGGTTACTGTTACCTCCAGAAAGCCCGCAGCACTGGTCGTGGTGGTGGTCTGTCTGTCATCTACCGCAGTGATTTGGACTTGTCTCCACTGCCGTTGCCAGAGA
>VRLP01003580.1:0-61850 GCA_009660295.1 Lophius piscatorius | reverse complement strand
CCAGCACTTCATGAAGAGGGGGGAGTACTCCGATTACATGAACATGATGGGAATGAGCAGTGGTATCAGGTCCTGCCGTATGATCCCCATGGTAGGTAGAAAACAGAGACAGACTCACCTCACTGAGAAGTCATACATTGAGTCCGGAAAAACACATTCAATTTTATTTTTGTTTCTCAAACACAGCACAGAGGTCAGTACAGGATGAAGATCTTTGAGAGGGAAAACTTCGGCGGTCAGAGTCATGAGATGATGGACGACTGTGAGAACAT
Source organism: Lophius piscatorius (assembly GCA_009660295.1). Lineage (NCBI taxonomy): Eukaryota > Metazoa > Chordata > Actinopteri > Lophiiformes > Lophiidae > Lophius > Lophius piscatorius. The sequence continues at coordinate 61,578 of VRLP01003580.1, read as the reverse complement.
CCAGGACCAGTACCGTATGTCCGAATGCCAGTCTTGCCAGGTGATGGACGGCCACTGGCTGATGTACGAGCAGCCCAACTACAGAGGCAAGATGATGTACCTGAGGCCTGGAGAGTACAGGAGCTTCAGGGACATGGGCATGAGCGGCACCAGGTTCATGAGCATGAGGCGCATCACCGACATGTGCTAAATGAGCATTCTAACTTCAATAAATTATTTAAATATCTTAATTGGGGTGTTTTATTTTTTAATGAATGTCTGTGTCTTCCTTTTTTTAAATTTAGCTGTAACTGGTTAGATTTGCGTTGAAGTTTTGTAATGTTTGATTCAGCCCACATATGTCAAACTCAGTGGCCACATCCGGCCCGCGAGACAATTGAGTAGTTGAACTAAAGAAATATCGCTCAGCCTTACCATATTGGACTTGTAGTATAATCGTACCAGAGGCTCAAAAGGATCATATTGTGAGGAAAATCGTGTTTTTGTCAAATTTGCCTCATGATTCCAGTTAGAGCTCAGTGTTGCATCCTAGTACTACTGTACGGCATATCACAGATTTCCGTTTTCATAAAAGATGGAGAATATGGCCGCTGACGGAGAAGTGTCTCTCTCTGTGAGTGGAGTGCAGGCGTAGCTCCGCCCCAACAATCAGCTGTCAACCATTGTCCGTCTTTGAGGCGCTAGACTGATATCTATATTTTTACGTTCTGTGTGTGTTACACATTATAAAGACCCCCAATCTGCAAAAAACATCAGTGAAACAGCCTTAATTAGAACTTAGAAAGAGCCTGCTACTGAGCCTGCACGCTTTTTAAACTTGTGATTTGAAACAACGTTGATCTCAGTCATCATCTACATGTCGCAATGATGACAATAAGCTTTGTTCTAGCAGCCAGTAATATTAAGTTCATTTCCCCCCTCATGTCTCTTGGACTGTAAAGGAGGAAGCTCACTTTTTGACTTCAATATCATCCTACTCTTTGACTCTCGGCACTCCTACTTATCCTCACGTTCCAAGCTCATTGTTAAACGATGCGTTGCGCGTCACTTCGTCATCACATCATTTTCAACGGCTGAAAAGACATCACGTGAGGGGAGCCATAAAACACAGCCGCTAAACAGCCGCTAGCTCAATTCAATTAAAATGAGATAGAACTTCCGGATGGCGGTCTGAGCAGCAATGCTTTCCCAAACTCTTAAAACGTTCCTCAAAAAAACGAAAACAAATAGGAGTTAAGTCTTATTTGCTGAGTGAAAAACAAATATTAGATTCTTAAAGACTGTTTTTTTGTCTCCCTTCAAACGGATGAATGGGATCATGACTACACTTTAACAGCATCGACTGACACGACCATCAAGATGAATCTGCTAAAAATCTGCAAATCCAGAAAAGCTGCAAACTAATAAATAAAAAAAACCGGTGGAAGTAAAAGAACCAGCTGGAGACATAATTATCAACCAGAACATTCTGGAAGCTGTCAATAAGCTCGCTGATAGATTTGATATTCAAGAATGTGAATCACGATGCTTGTATGTTTGCTAATCCATTCTTGTTCCCTGGCAGATTTCTTGCTGCAGATTCATTTTAACCTTCTTTTCTTGACGTAAGCATACGTCATTTCCTGTTGTCTGCACTCGATAGCTGTTGCACACTCTGCTGCTTGGATCAATAGCATCTACCTTGCGACGATTATAACTATATTATCCAAAATTCTCTATTATCAAGAGTAATTCCACGGAAGCACTCATCTACAAACTCATATTCAGACAATTTTGCTAAATCTGTGCTTTGTTTCGAAACACTTGGCCATTAGCCGCTTAATTTCAAAAGATAGATATGGCTTCCCTCGCTCCTTCTCCTGCTCTCTCTTGCTCTCTGTGTCATATGTTTAGCTACTCCTCTGCCTCCTTAAGCGCTAACGATACATGCATTAAGTGTAATTTATTTGTAGCCCTGGCGGCGAGGCTTACTGAATTTGAAACGCGGCTCCACACTATGGAAGTACCCCATTAGCCGCTGTAGCGGTTGAATGTTCAATCGGTGTGTGCGTTTGCAAAAACTATGTCGGACTCCGTAGTTTTCTCTGGACCCCTCCCCAATCTGACCAGCGATGACATGTTTAGCCACATATCATCGTTCAACAGCTGGTTGTCGAGGTGGTGTCAAGCCAACGACGTAGGCCTGGTAGACAATTGGCAAACTTTATGGGGAAAGCGTTGACTAATTAGGAGACACGGTATCCATCCCGCTTTGGATGGAGCAGCGCTCTTATCTAGGAATCTAACGGAAATCATTAGACCAGAGCAAACGTTACGTCACAGAGTTGAGTCCAGGAAGCAGAGTCGCAGTCTTACACGCCTCGCTGCGCCTCCTTTAGAGTCACCCAACCCAAAACCCATTATAATATTAAAATCAGATTACAAAATGATTTTACACAAAAAACTAATAAAAATTAAAACAACCAAGAATGTAGTGAAAAATGATTTTTTTTTATTTTATTTTGGACTCCTTAATATTAGATCTCTAACATCTAATACTATTAATATAAATCCTAAACCTGACTGTAACTCATTTGAAAGCCTTACTCTCAGTCTTACAAATCCAACCTGGAAGCATCAACCGCCAATCTTATTTGTCATAGTGTATCGGGCTCCTGGCCCATACTCCGAATTTTTAAAAGAGTTCTCTGATTTTCAATCAAACCTATTGACCTAATATTAAGTGCGTTTAACTTAATATTAGATTGTGTTGGTTTCAGTCAGTGTGTTAATGAGCCCACTCATTATTTTGACCACACCCTGGATTTTGTCCTGAATTACGGCACTGACCCTGAAAAACTAATAGTTCATCCACCGTATCCACTGCTATCGGACCACTGTTTGATGACTTTTTTATTTGCAATACTAAATCACTCGCCAGTAAAAAAATACTTTCTACGCTAGAAATATATCTGAAGAAGCTGTAGCAAATTTTTAAAAAGCTCTTCCATCAGCCCATAGTTCAGTTGCATTTCTCGACTTAAAAGAATCTAACTCTAACGTTAGTACTGTGCAAATTCATTGTTTTGTCAATAGGGCTGCAAGCTCACTGAGATTAACCCTCAACTCTATCGCCCCCCTAAAAAAGTGTGAAACAGAGGAGAGCAGCACCATGGTTTAACAACCTGACTCGAAACCTCAAACAAACAACACCTGAACTAGAAAGAAAATGCCGTCAGAACGGCCTATTACTCTGCATTGATAGAGGAAAATAAAAACAACCCCAGGTTTTTGTTCAGCACTGTAGCCAGGCTGACTGAGAGTCAGAGCCCTATCTAGCCCCGTATTCCTAGAATACTTAGAAGCGATGACTTCATGAGTTTCTTTAATGACAAAATTATAAGTGTTAGGGACAACATCCACAACCTCCTGCAACAATTGGCTCAAGTTTACATCCCAGGACTATGTGCTTAGAAACAACGGATAGACTTGGAGCAGATCCAGACCGCTTCTGTCCTATTGATCTAAAACAATTAATTTCTCTAATTTCCTCATCCAAAACAACCCCCTGTCTCCTAGAACCCATCCCAACTAGTCTACTTAAAGAAAGTATACCCTTAATCATCAATTGTCTATTAGAAATCATCAATCTTTCATTAAAGTCAGGCTACCTACCAAAGTCCTTTAAAATGGCTATAATTAAACCACTGCTTAAAAAGCCGACCCTTGATCCAGAGGCTTTAGCTAATTACAGGCTGATATCTAACCTTCCCTTCCTCTCTAAAATCTTAGAGAAAGTGGTAGCCGAACAGTTTATATGAGTATTTCCAGTCAGGTTTTAGAGATTACCATAGTACAGAAACAGCACTGGTCAAAGTCACAAATGACCTTTTAATGGCATCTGATGAGGGACTAGCCTCTGTTCTGGTCTTGTTAGATCTTAGTGCTGCATTTGATACTATTGACCACCAAATTCTAATACAAATACTTAATTGACAAAGATACTGCATTAAATTAGTTTGAGTCATATTTATGTGACAGATCTCAGCTTGCATTTTGTTAACAATAAATCCTCCAGGCAAAGCAAAGTTACCCAAGGAGTTCCCCAGGGATCTGTGTTTGGGCCAATTTTATTCACATTATATATGCTCCCTTTAATAAACATTATCAGGAAACTTTCCATAAACTTTCACTGTTATGCAGATGACACGGAATTGTACTTATCAATGAAACCAGGTGAATCTAATCACTTATCCAATTTAGAGGCACGTCTCAAAGACATTAAGACCTTGATGACCTGCAACTTCTTCTTAAATTCAGATAAAACTGAAGTTTTTGTGCTGGGACCCGAGCACCTAAGAAACAATGTATCTGATAATATAACTACTCTGGATGGTATGACCTTGGCCTCCAGCACCACTGTGAGGAACCTGGGAGTTATCTTGGGTCAAGATATGTCCTTTGACTCCCACATAAAACAGATTTCTAGGAAGGCCTTTTTTCATCTGCGTAATATTTCTAAAATACACCAGCTTCTGTCGCAAAAAGATGCAGAAAAAGTTAGTTCATGCATTTGTTACTTCCAATAGTAGTAACAAATGCATAAAAAAGTGAAGGAAAGTGGATTAGCATTGCTGATATCGTTGCTTCTCTCTCTCTCTCTTTTCAACCCCAACCGGTCATGGCAGTAGGCCGTTTTCTGTCCGTTAAAAGGCAGTTTTTACAAGGGAAAAATAAAGAAAGTAAAGAAACAATTATAAGTTCTCTCAAGAAAAATGGAGAACACTTGCCTGGTTGCGGTGCTGAGAGGCCGAATGCAAGAACAAACCTGTTGAACTGGAACAGCAAAAAAGGTACAAAATAGGGTGGAATCTGCGGGTCAAAGGGTTGAAAGAAAAGGAAAAGGAAGACATCAGTTGTAAAGTCTTTTGTCAGATATCAGCATTTATCCAGTTGTTAACAGATATTATGAGAAATAGTCTACTTTAACTTTTTTAGTGTTGCAGAAGAAAAAAATGTCATGTACCAATGGTTATTTAAAGTTGCCTTAGTTGATATTAAAACTGATTTATTAGAGGAAACTTGTTTTCTGGCTGTTGTTGATGCCTTTTAATAAAAAAATTTAATTGGAAATGTTCTGATGAAACAATGCTTATTTCGATAAAATTAGTAAATAATATGAGAATACATTTTCACAATACTTCAGAATAAACATGGCCAATTTCAGAACTGTTGTGGACTCAATTTTGAATTTGGGCCCCACTGTGATTGAGTATGACACGAAGTGGTTCAAATCATACAAATAGAAGTAGCTCCTGTAGTTCATGAAGTTTTAACGGTCATAAAGCTAACCACCCTGTCAAAATAAAAACCTTCACCAATCCTCAACCTCAGAATTTATGCATGAGCTGCACCCTTCCCCTCTTCTTAAAACCCCACTCAGATTAAGAACATCCGAGAACCAACAGTTCTATTTTAGAATCCACATTTCCTTGCTATAAGGGTGACTATTTTGGTTCGAACGCTATGAGTTGTCTCATAAATTCCGAGAGCACCAACCTCCCCTATGGCACAACACCTCTGGGATATGACAAAAGCCAATTCTGGATACAAGTTCATGCAAATCGGTCCATGAGTTTCTCTATAATCTTGCTAACAAACATGGGTAAAAAGCATAAATTCCTTTGAGGACATAACAATATATGAATATGGATATGTCTCCATTTGAAGGACAGATTAATTCACATCAGATCCAGATACATCAAAGAATAACAACTAACAAGTTGACATTACAAAGCCCTAACCAACCTGTTGAAAGCATGTTCCTGACACCTCTGTGTAAAGATTGGATGGGGGTCATTTCTCTAAGGCAGAAGGTTTAAATCTGCTTTCATCCCACACAAAGACAATCTTGGCTCTTTCACTGCACTGGACCAGCCAGTATTCTAGTTGGCTTGTAGTTTTCTCTTTTGAGAGAGATGGAAGGTGAAGTCCATCAGTCTGGGAAAAGTTCCAAAGCTCTTTCTAAGGTTCTGGGACTCCACTTGTTCACAGTAAGACAAATTATCCACACATGGAGAAGACCTGAAACAATAGTTGACCTTATAGGAATTGGACCGTCCATTCATTATCTGAACCGCTTATACTGTTCAGGGTCCTGGGGGGGAAGTAGCCTATCCCATCACGTTCTTAAATTCCTCCGAGAGCAAAGAGAGGGTTCGTTCAGATTCAAATTAAAAAAGGACAAAAGCATACCCAAAGGAACATTAAGGATTGTCTAAATTTATCCGCATCACACTTTGATGACCCTCAGAGCTTTGTGAGAATCGTCTCCGGACTGAGGGGAAAGTTGACCCTTGTGAAGACGGGGGTCCCGTTCCATCTGGTACAGAGAGATAATCGTACAAATCTTTGATAAATCTCCAAATTCAAATTTTTTTACTTAAACCCTGCAACGTCCTTCTTCAGGTTCCTAGTCCTTATCGAGTTTGGTTTTATTTCACACTACCGTATCTCATTAGTGACACCATATTTGATCGGGGCGGCACGTTTCATTTTCTGACCCATAATTGAGTTTTGTCTATAATATTTTTAACACCTGTGGCATCCTTGGTGAGGGACAGGTGACCTTTAAACCAGTATATTGACACTCACTCAATAACCTTCAGTCAAGTCCCTCATCGCTATCTTGTTCCACAAATGACTGAATTCCTGTGCTAAATCAGTACCCCAGAAAAAAAAAAACTAACTCCAGACACACTTATCTTGAGAAAAATTCAGAGCTCAGCAAACAACACAGTCCTTCAACCTCTTCATGTTCAATGACTTAAACCTAGATAGCCTAGCGAAAAAAACATGGTTTCTTGTCGTAATTTCATAGACACAGCCTTACCTGAGCTCTACACAGAAGGTTATATGAAAGTTAAAGGTCAAGACAGTATGAGTCCTGCAAAAAGCATGATCTCGTGTTACTCTGACATCTGCTTAGCTAAACTAAACATAAGCCATAACTGCTGAGTTAAGCTAAACATTAGCTCTTCCTGATAAATTAAGCTAAACATTGTTCTACCTGCTAAGTAAATGGTCGGTACTTATATAGCGCTTTTTTAGTCTGCTTGACTACTCAAAGTGCTTTTGCAACACAAGCCAGCATTCACCTATTCAAACAAACATTCTGATAGAATCCAATTCTGATAGAGGCTACCATGCAAGGCACCAAATGCTCATCCAGAGCACACAACAATGGAACAGCCATTGGGAGCAACTTGGGTATCAGTATCTTGCTCAAGGACACTTTGAGACATGGACTGCAGTGGCCAGGGATTGAACCACCAACCTTCAGAAAATTGGACAACTGCTCTACCAACTGAGCCACCATCGCCAGTGTAAAGCTAAACATTTGCTCTACCTCCTAAGTTATTATATACATTATTCTACGTATATAATTTTAATCTATGCATAGACTTAGACATACTTTATTGATCCAAAAAATGGCAATTCACTTTTTGCAGAAGTAGCTGTCTGAAATACACATGACACAAATACCAAACAACAAGATGAAAATATAAAAAAGAATAATAGAAATACGATTGTAAAGTACATGTATGATCTATGTAGAAGCTAAGTCTGCGCTATGCGCAAGCTGCGACTTGCAGAGAGAGTTTTTTACGTAAAGGCCTTCGTGTTTTACTTGTTTTATGTGTTTTAAAACATTTATGTCATTTCTCATTTTCTGTGTTAAGTGCTCATAGTTTTAATTGAACATGGATGTTTATCCGCTGCTTTTTGGATTTTGTTCCACCTTTTGTGGTTCACCTGTGACGGTGATGCAGCTGTCAGCAGCAATGGAAGGACACAATACAGCAGCGATATGCTGCAGTTACCGAACTTTATTGAGAGAAACCCAGAAAACGGAGTGTACTTGAGAAAATATTAAGAGGAAGCAGGGCAAGCTGATTTGACGGGGATAACTCAATGAGGTGGGCTTTGTTTCTATATAAACAACCGCTGCAATGCTTTTTCTGTAACTGTCAGAGAAGGTGTCTGTACACTAAACGTCAAAATCTTATCAGTATCACTGTGTCCCTTCTACTTGCACCATGATTTTTCACAGCTATTCATAACAATTGTGTACATCCATTCCAAGGAAAATCTGGCCTCTGCCTCTAGCACCATCTTCGATGTGGTGCAAAAGTTGCATTCTATTTCACCCGAGGCAACTAACTTTGTAATGGGTGATTTTAACCATGTTTCCCTTAAAAGAGGAACTTTTATCGATATATCTCCTGTCCGACCAATCGGGATAGGATATTGGATCTTTGCTATGGATCCGTAAACGATGCCAACAAATCATTCCCACTTCCTCCATTGGGATCGGCTGATCACAACTGTGTGCATCTATTGCCCATTTATAAAACTGTTCTCCAGAGGGAGAAATCAAAAACTAAGAATGTAAAGGATTGGGCTGACAAAGCTGTCCTCTGCCAATTACAAAATGCAACGACTGGGACATTTTTAAGCAGTCATGGGTTGACTTAGATGAATTTGCTGATGTGACTTGCTCATATAATCCCTTTTGTAGGGATATGATCATTCCCTGTAGGCCAGTTAACATTTTCCCGTATAACAAACCATGGGTAATCAAATGTGTAAAGTCCAAAATACAGAAAAAGAGACTAGCCTTCAAAGAGGGAGTAGCCAAACACCTCTACATAGCTAAAATTGGAGATTTTAAGACCTAATCAACATTATAGATCTGAACAAGAGACAATGACTTCAATTAACTTGGGTTCAATATGGCTAAACATGAAAACGGTAGAGCCAATGTCCGATTACTCAGGGTGACTTCAACTCTCAGGCTCAGGACTAGGGGAATATGCACAATGCAGCAATGTTAGGTCTGCCCGCATGCCAGCATTGGAGCCAACAATTGCGGCGCTCATCGTCTCTTCCGATGAGGTCATGAGGTGTCCAGGTCCCCAGTGTCAGGTCACGGATGACCTGCTTTCATAGGCTTATGTTGCTGCAGTTAGCATAGGGTCGGATATGCAATTTTATGTCTCACCTTATACCCGCTCTCTCAGCCTCCCTTCAGGGGTTTACCTTGAATACTGCTGCTTAAAGCTTTAGTAATTCATCCTTGCGGGCTTTTGCACTAATGACCTGTCCCAGGAAGCTGGGACAGGTCATTAGTGTCATTAGTGCAAACGACAATCATAAACGACCAGTCAAAAACTCTAGCGCTAAACCAAGAGCTGTCTGTCTTCCTGGCAACAGGTGTCATTGAGCTGATAGATCCCCTGACACAACTCTGGGGATTCTACTCAGTGTACCTTCCTGTAAAAAAGAAGGATGACAGACTTTACCCTGCCTCGATTTTAGGGGACTCATCAGGTTCCTGAAGGTCATTCCTTGCCTGTGGGCTGTTGCCATAGGGGAGTGGTTAACTTCCATTGACCTGAAAGATGACAATTTTCATGTCCTCATCGTTCCCTATCAGAGGCAATTCCTCCGGTTTGCCTGAGGAAACTTGCTCTTTTGTGGCATTAGGCCTGGCATGTGGCCTGGCATGTAGCCTGGCATGTGGCCTGGCATGTGGCCTGGCATCTGTTCTGTCCCATCTGGAAAAAGTCACAACTGACACATCTCTCTCGTGTTGGGGCAAAGTGTGGCACACCCGAACAGTTCAAAGACAGTGGCCCCCGTAGGTCTGCGAGTGCTGTGTGACTGTCATTCAGGCACTTCATTCCAAATATGAGGGGGAGGCATGTCCTCTTCCAGTCGTTCAACCTCTCGACAGTCTCCCATAAAAATCACCAAGGGGGCACCAGGGCTGCGCGGATGCTACACGGAGACGGAACCTTCTGACTTGGACAGTCCCTTGCCTAACCAGCCAGAGGGCAAAGCATTTGCCTGGGGAGCAGAACCGAATCGCAGATTTCCTGTCCGTCACAAACTTCATACATGGGCGTGCAAGGGGGACTTTATTGCTTCAGAGCAGATGACCCATTGCTCCCTCTGGTTCTCCTTAATGGAGGAGACCAGCCCTCTGGATCAGACTATGTTGCAGCCAAGCCGTGCATTTCCCAGACAGGAAAGACCCCCTGTCTCAACTTTGGGGTCAGTTCTGGCATCCCAACCCTCACCGCTTTCAACGGCTGGGTCTGGCCCCTGCCGGGTCCCAATCCACTAATAACCGAATGCGTGGATTCCGTCCGTAATATTGATCTGAATGCCAGGGCGCCATCTACGCAGGTGCGGCATGAGAATAGGTACGAGCCCAAAGGAAAGGAGTCTCTGAATGGATTATAAGACAAAGAGATTCAAAAGAAGAAAACCGGGGGTACAGGGAAAATTTAAAATCGTCTCTATGACTCACAGCCAGTGAGTCATAACCTAACTGAAAGCCTATGATGCTGAAATAACTAAAACCTGGATGACAAGCTTCATTTTGAGCAAAGAAATCACTTTGGCTGAGCTCCGTCTCAGTGAGAAAAAGGAAATCTAGCTGTGAGGATGCAATGAAATCATGACAGAAAATGTACTTATTTGTTATTAAGCTAATATTCAAAACACCGAACACTGCTGAGTTGTAATGACAAGGAACTGACCAGGACAAAGAGTGCGGTGAAACAAGACCAGAAATGAGAGCAGAAACAAGACCAGCCAGTCTCACACTGCCAGAGACAGGTGATGTTCCTGGACTAAAACTTGACAACAATGTGAATGTGACTTGGTGGTGGTCCCGGAGTAGCACGTAATGATGGCCCAGGATATTGAATAACCTGAATAACACTCTATTTTTTTATTTCACATGCAATAAACTGTGTATGCCTATGCAATAAGCTGCTTAGGCTATCTTCTTCTAGAATAGGAAAGTTAAAGCGCATATTTCCGAGGTGCAAGTATGCTCGATAAGATCAATTATTCAGAGAAATCCTGCCAGAAAAAAGCTTCCTCTGATACAAAGCATCTCAACAGCAAGCTGCCTTTTAGCCTGCTTAGCTTAGCTTTGCAGGTTGAGTTAACATTACCACAAGTCCTGTAATATATGTTTTCTGACATGTATTTATGTCCTATTAAATGCAACCCCCTGAAGGGAAGTGAAGTGAAGACTGAGAAGTTCCGAACTGAAGAAGCCTCTTGAATGAGAGGTGAAACGTTTTCAAGCCAAAACAGATGTCCAGTTCCTTTGGATTCAACCCACGTGGGTTGACATGATTACCGGGATTGATGAGAATCTACACAGTCCAGTAGTCAATGTTTTGCATATTTTATGACGTTTTGATCATTTTGTCTGCTGGACGATCTAGTTTAAAAAGTACATCTGACTTCTTCTTCTTATTTTGGACCGTTCCCTTCTTTGGGCTGTATCCATCTTGCCTTGTCCTCTGCTTCTTCCTCTCTCACACCAACCAACGGCATGTCTCTCTCACCAGATCCAGGAACATCCTCTTTGTTCTTCCCCTTTCTCCTCTGCCTTGCAGCTCCATCTCCAGCATCCTTCTACCAATAGATCCACTATGACTCCCTTTCAGGTCACCAAACCTCAATCTGGCCTCTCCTACTTTTCTCCAAGATGTCTAAACTGGGCTGTCCCACCGATGTGCTCCATTCTAGTCCTGTCTATCCTCATCACTCCCAGAGAACATCTTCAACTCTGTCAGCTATGCCTCCTGTCTTTTGGTCCTCAAACCAGTACATGTGACTGAAGGAAGGAAAAGACTGAGAAGTTTATTATTTATTAGTTTATTTGTAAGGGACAAGTACAGGAAAACATGATTAACAATTGAACAAAACAGAATGCACAGAGGGAAAAATAGTTTTCTCACCTTTGAGATACTGAGCCGATAGCTACCACGTAACCTGATTGTATAATCTTACGATGAGTAGCAGGAGTGCCGGGTTAGAAATACTGCAGGTGGTGATGAGGTGATGCAGACCAGGTGTGGAGCTGCGCCAAGCGAGCGGGATCCGCCTCCTCAGCAATACATAGAGAGGCAAGGGGACGGGTAGAGAGACAGGAGAAAAACAGGAGAACCTGTCTCAACTGCCAGACCATGGCTGGGATTCTTATCTGACTGGATGAAACTAATGGGGACTAAATAAAGAGCCATCAGAGGAGCAATATATCTAACGATAATGAGATGGATGACATCATCAGGCTCTTTACAGACACCTTTACTGCCACCAGTTTACACAACAACAAAAGTGCCACATCATATGTGCAGCAGGTGTCACACTGAGCTTCGACATCATATCTTGGGGTACAATGCTGGCAAACTCAAGCAAAAATACAAGCTGACAGTAGCAAACTCAATCAAATTAAGAAAATAGCTTCATCAGTATTAGCAGCATTTGGTGAACACACTGTAAACACCACAACACATTTAAAAAAAGCACTGACAAAGCCACAACCCAACGGAAGCATTTACAAATGACACTGTAAAGGGATGTACACATCTGCAACATTTTAGTGCTTTATTAAAAAGAATAGAACAAATATAATACACAGACAAGTAGACGCAGGCTTCATTTGTTGTTTTAATCCACCTTTTCTCATATTTTGGACCCTTCTCTTAGCTTCTGGGTCATGTGGTGATGTGTCTCAGTATAAAACGTTAATCAACATTGTGAAAACAACAAATAAACCTAACAATTACCCTAGTACACACAGTGGTAGAAGTAATAAGTAGTAAGAGTTACATTGTGGTATTTGTTGTCCAAATGCTGCTCATGTGTCGTCACATGTTTGGGGACGTTTTATTAATTTGCTTGTGCTTTGTCTATTTGCATGTTTTTTCTTAAGTTACAGCATGTTTGTCCCTGTTGGCCACCGTAAGAAGGTGTGAGAACAAATAATGACATCACAGTGATACCACAGTGACATCACAGATACATCACACTGACATCGATGATGGAATTTACACAATGTTAGGCAAGTGTTTTAATTTCTCTGGCTGATGGGTTTAGTGGTGCACATTTGTCTGCCTCAGACAGAGGCTTCTCTCTCTCGGCTTCAAGGTTATAGGGAATCTGTCAGTTTCAGCTGCGACCTCAGGCGCTCTGCAGAATTCTGGGAGCTTGGGTGAACCTCCTGTTGTCTAAGGAGTCATTCAATCTTTATGGACATTAGTTTTTAAGGAACACAGCAGGTCAATTTATCCTTGGAGCTTCAGAGATGTCTTGTGGACTAAGATGCTCTCCATCAACATGGGGCTCAGTAGATCATGATGGATTTCCATCTTCACTCCAGGACAGTGATGCCAACATGGCTCAGTGGCTTTACAGGTACATTTTCCCCTTTTTTTTGAGTTAAAACAGGCTCTCCTCAACCCCTGCAAAACACTTTCCTCTTTTTGCCTGCGTTTGTGTCTTTGACTCAGATGTGATTCTGATCCTGGATTCGACACGAGTGAGACTCTCAGGTTGTTTGCAGTATCGTTGACACGTGACAGAGGACTGGCGAAGTGTTTGTGCTTAGTGATATTGTAGTACTTGTATAATGTTAGAAAAATGAAGAGCAAATAGCAAACCATAATTTCATTCATGAAAATAAAAGGGGATGGTACTAAATGTGCTGTCTGATGATCATTTTGACTGTGTTATATCTTTGGACTCCATCCTTTCCTTCCACCTCTTCATAACCCCCTGCAGATATGCCTCATACGTTGAAATATCAGAAAGAATGATGCTCCTATCACTTTATTACACCGTTGCAAGTCAGTCTATTTTGAAATGTGTGAAGGGACCATTGTTTGTTCGTCTCTATTGTAACTTTACAAATGTTCATTGTTCTGACGAGCCTATGGAAAAATCCATTCTAAAGTTTCTAGCACAAATGCCCCTCAGCACTCTATAGGCCCCCATACCATGTTGCTGAGTCAGGTTTTTACACAAAGGCAGCCAGAAATTCTTTGGTTTTGGAAAGGTATAAAAGTACTGTTAAAAAAAGGGACCAGCATCAGAGCAGCAGCACAGTTCTCAAGCAAACCAGCACCTCAACCATGACCATGGGCAAGGTAGGACCACTCCTCACACCAATGCTCTCTGATCATCCATTATCTTATTGAGATTAAATCTTAATGCTGTGTATGTTCCTTTTTAAGATCATCTTTTATGAGGAGAAGAACTTCCAGGGCCGCTCCTATGAGTGCATGAGCGACTGCTCTGATATGACCTCCTACCTGAGCAGGTGTCACTCCTGTAGGGTGGAGAATGGCTGCTTCATGGTCTACGACCGTCCCAACTTCATGGGGAACCAGTACTTCATGAGGAGGGGGGAGTACTCCGACTACATGAGCATGATGGGAATGAGGGACTGCATCAGGTCCTGCCGTATGATCCCCATGGTAGGTAGAAAACATTTTCCATCACACCAGGCTTCTACAGGTGATCATCCCTCAGCTTTGTTATTAAGATATCAATTTATTTTCTAAAACACAGCACAGAGGTCAGTACAGGATGAAGATCTATGAGAAGGAGAACTTCTGCGGTCAGAGTCATGAGATGATGGACGACTGTGAGAACATCCAGGACCAGTACCGTATGTCCGACTGTCAGTCCAGCCAGGTGATGGACGGCCACTGGCTGATGTACGAGCAGCCCCAATACAGAGGCAAGATGATGTACCTGAAGCCTGGAGAGTACAGGAGCTTCAGGGACATGGGCATGAGCGGAACCAAGTTCATGAGCATGAAGCGTATCACTGATATGTAAAAAATGTAGAATTGACTAACTGAAACAGTATTAAAGCATTTTTGACAAAATATTTCTACTCGTTGCATGTCTTCATATCTGCCAGATTTCTGCCAGAATTCTTTCCACCTCCAGAGGATTTAAGTTCCAATTATCATCTTCCCTGTGAACTTTTCGTATCCTTTCGCATCTTAAAAACCCTACAATATAAATTATTACCAAGACTAAGGTTGAATATTTACTCTGTAGTAGATAATAAGCTTTATGTTTGAAATCAACGTTACATATGTTTCTTACATTTAATTTCTCAACACTATAGTAAACTAAATAAATCATTCCTAAAATAAAGTACATAATGGAAAGATTTGTCCAGACGGATCACCAGCTACGAACCAAAAGCCTCTGACTCCACCAACGATTTACTCCTCGCCAACAGTCTGAATGAATTTTTGCTGTCATATATAAATATATATATGTTTTTTTTATTGACCTTTTGTCTTTCGTATCAACTGTGATATGCCAAATAGATGCAATATGAGGGAAAAAAATTCCAGTTCAGTAAATATACTGTTGGTACAGTAACCTGTTTGGTTATGTTGTGATGTTATGTATGGTCTGTTATAAAAACAGTGAAAGTCATTGAAAGACATATTTTGGAATTAAGTATTAATTTTTTATGTTTTTATTGTTTGGTGGCATGTGCTTTCTAACAAATAAGAGCCATTTAGTACTGATTTGTTTATCTATTTTTATTTTTACTTAGTCTTTTTCTAACCAATGGAAAAAAATCCATAATCCGATAATAATCGATAGATTAATCGACTATCGAATTGATCGTTAGTTGCAGCCCTATTAAAAATAGCCCTGCATCTAATCCTTCAGCGCCTAGACTCCCCCTGGAACTTACACCAGGATCACCCATCAAGGATTTTTAGATCACGGACTTTTAGACTGCGGATTTTTAGAAAATTGGTATCAGCTGATACCAATTTTTGCCAATTCCTGTGTATTTTCTTTAAAGTATTAAAACCATAATGAGCAGTCTATATTTACATGCTCTTATTTTGAAGAATTACAAGGAAGTAAGCTGGTATGTTCCTCGGGTTGATTAATTTTGAAGTGTCTTTACATAAACAGTGTAACGCGGGCCTGTGACTGGCTCTGCACTATCACTAGTCGCTTTGCTAATGTTAGCTGCTTGAAACTTGCTATGTTCCTCAGGGTGATTAAATTTGAAGGGTGTGCTTAACTTTGTTGTATTTTGGGGAGATTTTTCCGCCACAGCTATTTTGTCCTTACTAGTGTTACAAATTGCAAGCTTTGTGTTTTTTGGTTTACTTGCAAGATGCTTGTAGACATGGTAACTCAATGCTTCAACCTTTAAAACCATCATCCTTTTCCTGGTCAGAGACAAGCTGTCCCAGCTGAGCATGCCTGACTCAATCTGCAAATGTATTACTGACTACCTGTCTTACAGGAAGCAGTGCTTGAAGTTGGGTCGGCAGGTGTCAGACTCTGGCTCCCCCAGGGCTTCTTTCCCATTTGCTCTTATCCCTGTACAACAACAGCTGCACCTCCAGCCACAAGTCAAGTTCCTGAAGTTTGCAGCTGACACCACCCTCATCGGGCTCATCCCAATCTGAGATGAGCCCGCCTCCAGCCAGGAGATTGATGGCCTGATAAACTGATGCATCAGAATAACCTTCATGCAACTTTGCAATGAAATAAAAAGCTTGTCAGTTATAAAACTTTCTTTCCCCTTAAATAAAATGAAAATTTGGTTATAAAAGATAGAAAATATGCAAAAAATAATGGTTAACTGTATTTTAGAAATCGATACAAAATAAATGAAAAAGTAGTAAATTGCCATAAATTTTGACTCTTGAATTTAATCAGTCAACCTGGGTTTTAACATACTTTGCATACAAAAACGAACAATGCTTTCTGCATAATGGTTAGGCAAAAAAACAAAAACAAAAAAAACAATTGGGATGGTTATCATAGTTGTGCACCTGATTTGATGTTGTGGGATGGAGTCCCGGGGCTCTGGATGGAAAGTCCATGCTCTCTGCTGAAGGGAATTGGGGAGAGATGAGGGGTCATACATGTTGAAAGTTGAGGGGGGAGAAGCTAAGGCACTGAAACAGGTGGAGCAGGTAATCAGTTCCCTTTGGCTCTTCTATCATTGGCTTCCAAACTCTTCACTTCTAAATTGAAACGTTATTTCTCCATCCCCATTCAATTTTTTCTACCTTGTTCTCCCATTCAAGCCGCTCCTTCTCGTAATCATATGTGTTTATCATTTTGTATGGGATGGTCCAGACCTTTGTCCCCTGCCTCCATTATCGGTGTTTTTCATCCCTTTCTTCTGCTATGTGCTATAAAAACAAACCATTTATTTGGAAAATTTTATTTAAAAAATAACTGTAACTATGAATAACAGGAAAAATCAATACAACAGTGATGAAATTCCATTTCCATTTCTTCTGCAACAGGTCATTGCATCAAAAGCTAAAATTTTTTAGTATTTGCTTTGTTTATTATTGTAATTTGAAATTGTATTTTTTAATACATTCTTTGGTTAAATATTTTTGATAAATTTTTAAATTCATAGTATACATCTTAGTTCAATAAATCTTATTTAATATTACAGAGTGATGGAAATCACTTAAATTTTCACACCTAAATAGATTGATCAAAAGAAAGTAATTACTGATTAATTTTTACAACATGTATGGATGTTTACACAGAAATTAGGATTTATTGCTAAATTTGCACGTTTGGTCAGGGTGTGGTTTTCGGGTGATCTACTATGAAAAATTGCTTGAATACCGGCAGTTGAAAAAATAGTGTAGGCGGTACTATTTTAATTACAGTTTTGTGTGTGTTAACAGCTTCTGCCATGGAGAGTTTGGACGAAGAAAAGTGTGACTGCAAATGCAGAACAAAATATAATGCTATGTAACTGGAGGTGTTAGCGGAAGAGGAAAATAAACATGTTGTTGAGCTACAGCAGAGAAATTTGAATATTACTAAAAGAAACGGCATATCGGACATTATCTGAGAGAAAGTCAATGTTGTTGGTAAAACAAGAAGAACAACAGATTACATTATGAGAAGATGGCAATATATAAGAACGAGAACAAAAGAATAAATATCTTATCATAAAACCTCGGTTAGTCAAATAGGTGGGGGGGGGGGAGATATGCCTCTGACCACTAGTGAGCAGCAGGTGCAGTTTACTTACTGAGATGAGCAGACATGCACAATAAGATTTACCAAATAGCTGAACAGTGCTAGATCGGTCTGACGATGGCAATCAGTACCCTGGCAACAGGGATCGAAGATGGCATTCGGGGGATGGAGAGGGCGACCAGGAGGATGGTGCACAGCCACACGTGGTCAGTGGTCATCCGCCTCCTCCACGTCATGCTCCCACCCGTGATGTTTGGTAATGTTGTATTAATAACTTTCCAAACAACAGAACCAGCTTTTCAGTATGTCAAACTGTGTCTGTGGGCTATCAATTACATACAGAGGCAATAGCAAGCACCACATTTTTTTTATATTCATTGAGGGAAACGTACTGAATGGATAACGCATGTTGTTTTGCACATTTGACAGACGCAATGCTCGGTGTGCACCGTTAGTTTATCAGGTTGTTCATTTTATTGCGGTTCTATGAAGTTGGTGCCCATTCTTACACAGGCAAAACTTTAGTAAATCAGGCCCTTAGTACACAATGGAAAAATTGTGTAACATATCAAACATTGCAAAAACTGACATATAAAACAAACTAAACATGAAGCCCACGTTGTAGCTTTGGTTCAGCAACAAGTGGATTTTGCACTTTGGGGTTCGAGTGTTGACTTGATACTAAATCCCCTGCATCCTGTTTCCTGGATTTGTTTAGGGCTCCCGGATGAATCCACTGGCCACAAACAAAAATAGAGAAAGTTCAATCAAGGTTCCATTTATTTTCTTCATTGAGCTCTAAAACTACATATACGAGACAATATATTGCTGATATATTATGCTCTCTCTGGTCCTTATGTTTAATATTGTTGTACTTCATTACTCTGATTCCTCTTCTTTTGAAGTAATGCCCGTTTTCCATCCTAAAGTATCTGGGGTTGTTAATTTGTCGGTAACCTGAAAATACATTTACAAACAGAAATAAAAGTAACGTAATTTGCCAAAGATCAATATGTGGCAATTCGGTAATGTTAATCATTAAATAAATCGCTATATCAATATATTCTGTAACATTTTGATGCTAACATTACTAGGATACGTTAGACTTGATGTATATGTATATTTTATCTTTATTTGAAGTAGTCACAGTACTTTGTCTGGCGCTACTCCAACCTCTCCCTACACTTGGACCAATCTACGAAGTCTTTTACAGACGGGCAACTGAGCAACAGGTCTTTCTGAATATTTTCCCAAACAGTGTGGTTGTGCGCCACTTTGTCAACTTGCTTTCATACAAGGCTCACCCCACAGAACAATTAAATTCTGTGTTTCCTCTCGCGTCCAGTGTCTGTTTTTCTTCTTAACCACCACTGCTCTCTCCAACCTGGTTGAAGCAGCAGATAGAACGCAAGCCTTGATGTCATATCCGGGGATTAATGTAAGTAAATTCAGGTGAAATACAGACTTTGTTTATCCTTTGCGAATGCACCACACAAAACACAGATGTGGGGTTGTGATTTCTAAATAACCTCAGGTTCCCAGGTAATAATAATAATAATAATACATTTAATTTATAATGCACTAATACTAGTAATGTGTGAATAGGGCATTGGCAAACATTTGTCATAATTTCTTTCATGGGTAGTTCTTTAGCTCTCTCTGAAGGACACTTTAATTTGGGATACGAAGCCGGGAAAAAGTTTTGGTGCTCTGTCTGCCGCTCTGGTTTCTGTGTTTACTTTAACGCTAAGAATTTGTTTGCGCGTCAATAAGTAACTGTTTTATGAGGGGTAGGGAAATAACGCATTTTGGCTGGCTTTGCATTTTTGAAAATTGAACAGTTTAAGTTTATTTGTGTGAAGAGCTGAACATGTTGCATAAATTTGTTGATTAGGGTTAAATACCTTAAGCGTGAAGAGGATGAGTCTTTATCCAGGTATCAGTTCTAGGTCACAGGTAGGTCTGGGGGGCAGGTGATCGTCCCCATGTGCACATACGATGTGGAGCTTTTCTTGTAGGTTTAAGCACTATTCCACTTTTAGGTTCGTCGAGGTGGCTCTGGTAATGTTGTTGCCACATGGGTGAAACTTTGCTGGGGTGCCAGAGCCTGATGACAGTGTCTTATAAGGTCATTGAATAATTCTGAGTCACTCAGTAATTTGGAGTTGTTGATGCACTAACTCCCTATCAATGTTCTCTTAAAGTTTGTACTTTTGTGGCTCTGCAGGGGTAGTACTGATTTGGGCTGAGTTAAGGAGCGCTGCAGGGATTACCGAACTTCTGAAGAAAAATTCTTCAAATTGTAAGCTATATTCAGCAAATGTTAAAACTTGAAGCACATTTTCTTTTGGTTTGCTAAATATAAATAAACAAAATACATTCAGGTAAAAAATGTGTGCGTCTTATTGTGCCCCTTTGCTCAGGGCAGAAAGTGAGATGCACCAACTGCTCAATGAGGTCGGAGGCATGTCTTACAAGAGCCGCTCCCCTTGTTTTATTAACCAAGGTTTTTATTGTAAGCTATTTGTATCCCCGAAAAGTCCGGGATACTATGGAATCATCATTGTGGCTGCTGCGCTACTACCGCTGCTGCAGATCATTTGTGTTAACGTGATGACTTAAAAAACTATATGGATCCTATTCAAATTTTAGATCCATATAGGCCTTAGTGGAAGGAAGAACTGGAGTGTTTTTGGAACAATTGCAAATATGAGAAGCCCACGAAAACCAAATGTGCAATCAGTTAGAATCAACACCCAATTTAAAACTCATTATTTGGGATCTGAGTAAATCAGGCCCTTTATATCCACACAGTCACATTTACACCACTGATGCTACTGATTTACACACTCATCTTATTGTTTTGGTTTTTATTAGTGAGGATATGACCGTTTTCCGAATGCTAGTTTTTATTCAGTGAATGAACACTATTGCCGTCATGTGACAGAGGTGGAGTTTTCTATCAGTGAGCCACTGGACGCAACCTGTTTTCCTGCATTTATGTGAGAGGGAATTACATGTTTGTGTAATGTTTTGCGTCTGTGTTTTTTGTCCCTCTCCCTGTTCTTCACTTCAAGTTCTGCATCTGATTTGCTCATGTGGTTCACCTGGTCTTACAGAAGGGCTTACAGCTGCTGTACCAGCTTCTGCTGGGGGACTGTTGGTTGGGATGCAAATTAGCCTGATATTTTAAATGAAGCTCATACAAAAGTTCAGTCAGGAGTATTAACTTCACCTTAGACGTCTCTCCTCTCCTCCCATCTTGATACATTTCATATTGACATAAGTATTCAGAGGCTTGACTGAGTACTTTGAGGTGAAGACTCGACAGAGTTATTTTAAACCTTAACTCTTTTTCCAAACAGGCCCAGAATCAGGCTTTTACCTAGTTTTTCTATTTTTCTTTATTTTTCAAAATGCCGAATTTAAAAAAAAACATTAGGTTTCTTTATCACAGCTAAAGTTTGTAAAGTGCTCACACCCTCCTAGTGGCCATATATGGTATTTTCAGCCAATATTCCTCCTCAAATCCCATTTTTGTCACATTTTGGGTCCATTGTCTATCCAACTAGTCCAAATGAAGTGTCCCCCTGTTCCTATCAGACAAAACTGTGTAGGATAACATGAACTTTGTCGTATTTCTATAAAATCTGACGTAGTTGTCATTAAAGAGTTTCTGAACAAATTCATTGATTGTTCTGTTTCATGGCTAACTGTAACATAATGACGTTATGGAGCCTTTTTAACTAAAAATCAAGTGGGGAAGAAAATATAGGTACTTTTGTGTTTAATCACAGACTAATCTCAGATAGTAACAGGTAAAATGTAAATGACACTATAAGAATAAATTATTTTACACCTTATTTGTCCATAGACACCATGGTGGTGCAGATATACCTGATAGTTGTGGAGCTATTTGAAGTTTTTTTTTGGGATGTCATTAAGGTGGGGATTAACTTTAAGTAATCAATGAGCAGAGCAAGTTAAATGGACAATATAATAAGCAAATTAGTTGTAAGAAAAATATAACATAAATTTTTTCAAACCAAAAACATAAAAGGTCAATATTGTTATTTCTGACTATTAAATCATAAAAGATAATATTCTAAATAATATTTACATTGGACTTTTATTGCTTTTTCTGTGCAAATGATGGCACAAAATAATTTTTAACATCAAAACATGTATCCCAATACACTACAACACAAGACAGCGGCCTCTGTGTGGAACAAAAATAATTCTGTCACATAAGCACAGCCAGAAAATAATATGCAGCACTTAGTTCATCCACACATTTTTCACAAGTCACATGACCGGACCCATTCACTTGTTGCTAGAACTGTTGGAAAAGCTTTCTGTCAGAAGAGAAAAGACCTTTTTCTAAAGACTGTGAGGTCCCCACTCTCTAAAAAAAAAAAATAACCTGTGCTTTTGAGAGGCGTTCACAGTGGGCTGCTGAGTCATGGGTTCTCTTAGGGGGGCCACTGACTCCCTGCTACTGGTCTGGTATAAAAGGAAGGGGTTAAACCAAGTAGGCAGCAGTTCAGGTACAACATCACACCGGCAACCAACATGAGCAACACCAGCATGAACATGAAGGGCAAGGTAGGTCTGAATATCGTTGGAATCAGAAATTAACGTAACAACATGAGATTCAACTCATTTACTTACCTCCTAGTTTTCTAACCAATACACTTGACTTTTCCAGATCATCTTCTACGAGGACAAGAACTTCCAGGGTCGTTCCTATGAGTGCATGAGCGACTGCTCCGACATGACCTCCTACCTGAGCAGGTGTCACTCCTGCAGGGTGGAGAGCGGCTGCTTCATGGTCTATGAGCGTCCCAACTTCATGGGGAACCAGTACTTCATGAGGAGGGGCGAGTACGCCGACCACATGAGCATGATGGGAATGAGGGAATGCATCAGGTCCTGCCGTATGATCCCCATGGTAGGTAGAAAACATTTCCATCACACATGGCTTCTATTAGAAGCAAAAAGCCTTAATGTCTTGAAATCAAGACATTAATATTTTGGTGTCTTCTCCACAAAACAGCACAGAGGTCAGTACAGGATGAAGATCTATGAGAAGGAGAACTTCAGCGGTCAGAGCCACGAGATGATGGACGACTGTGAGAACATCCAGGACCAGCACCGTATGTCTGACTGCCAGTCCAGCCAGGTGATGGACGGCCACTGGCTGATGTACGAGCAGCCCAACTACAGAGGCAAGATGATGTACCTGAAGCCTGGAGAGTACAGGAGCTTCAGGGACATGGGCATGAGCGGCACCAGGTTCATGAGCATGAAGCGCATCACCGACTCCTGCAACTAAATGTTCTCTGAATGTACCAAATAAAGTCATGGCTGTACTCATATCTGACTTATGTAACACTTATTGCCAAACTGCAAGTTATAGTATCTATACTATTATAAGAGTATCAGGAAATGCAATATATATGATTTTATTCAAGAATGATGCCGGTATAAGACAACAGATTAGCATTCTAGACTACTTAGAGTACATCTAATGGGGACATTTATCCTTAGATGTTGTTGTCCAACCCAACAGATAAAAACGTTTATTGCTGTTGTCACCCTGAGTGCTCAAAGCACTAAATAATTGTTTAATCAAGCAGATGGACTTCTTCATCCATACTGTGTTTGTTTTGCTCACATTCGTGCATGTATGACAGCTTAAGTCTTCAGGTGAAACACAGCAGCACCATGACAAGAAATCATCCTGAAGAATTCCAGGGAACAATGCCGGTTTATTGCAGGGAACCCCAGTCTCACAGCTGGGGAGTCGATTAATTCACCTGGTTTCAAACTGCTCAAAAAAGCTCAAAGTATTTGTCGCTGCTTTATCTAAAAACTGTTTTCTTCAAAAAGTTCACATAATACTCATTCACATCCACCAATTTACGTAGATACAAATAAGTCCACTTTGGGTGGGCCAAAATTATGGTTTGTGGGTGTTTTAATTCCATGAATTATGATGTTCAGTTGTTTTCCTTAGTTTCACAGTTCCTAGCAGAAAAACTGACCTCATAAGTAGGTGACAGGAACATTTGGGTCATTAAGAGACGTTTAAAAGACATTTCTAAAAGGTTCAAAATTTAAAAGAAGATATGTTTATCTGGTCATTTTCACAAAGCAGTCTGTGTGTGTTATCAATTCCACAGAGTTCAAACTGTCAGAAGATACTGGATAAGGGATCTTATTATTTTTTATTATCATTAGTATTATTATTATTATTATCATTAAGAAAGTCAGGTTGTGATGACATCATTGTCACTCAGTTCACACAGAGATGAAACAGCAGCACTAGATTACACTCCAAAACATTTGCATTTCCAGACTCACGAAACACCACTCTTACGTAAACAAAAGATCAAACGGCAACATAAGGTTCCCCAATACCTAAACCGACAATAAGCCATCAGAAGCTCACAATCACTCTGGTCTGGTAGTCCATGGGTACCGATCCCTGAGATGCAGGTGTCAGCCAAGATAAATGAGTAAAGACCAAAGCCTCCAGCACCTCATTCACAGCTAGTGAATATTTATCTCACTAGGGGGAGCTGTTTAATGGCAGACACTGGTCACTGGACATAACATCACATTTAATTTAAGGACTTCAATCAGAGGGATTGCTTGTACAATGCACATGAATATTTTGTTTTTAGGATATACCCATGCTATCGGGGACAAATAGTTTAACAATGATATTTATGTGTTGATTCCCCAATGATTTCCCCCTGGTATGGTAAATAAAGTTGTTTGAATTGAATTAAATGGCTTATGTGTTTTTGACATTTTTTAAACATTACATCCTAACCATTGGTCCGATTTAGTCCATATTTACTTCATAAAAACCACCTCAAGGAGCTCTAACTTCTATTTGTCACATTTTACTTTAACTGGACCGTCGCTAGGAGGCTTTTTGTGTGAAACAGTTTCTTGTACATAACTTCTAAACCAAAGATCCAATAGTGTCTAAATGTAGCTATTATGCATTGACACAAGGAAATCTGTCTTGTTTCATTACTGAGTTCAGAAAAACTAGTTAATATATAATATATAATATTATATAATAATATGGGATTTTATGTTAGAGCATATTGCTGACTACATAGATATGGGCTTAGTCAATTTGGACTGTTCAACATTATTATTTAATCACATTTTATTTGAGGAGTTCAACCTGGGGGATTGCTTGTACAACACAGGGGATTTGGAGCTTTTCAGTGATATACCCTTGCTGACAGTGAAGACAGCGTAGGACTAGTTTCAGCTGTACAGCAACTTAACATAATATTTATCAGGTTTGCTCCCTCAAAGGATGGGTCATTCTGTTTGGAAGGAGTTAGTGGAAGAAGTAATAAAAATAGTCAAGAAAGTGTGAAAAAATGCACAAAATGAAAATCAAGTAAATTCTGTACATGCGGATATATTTAGTAAAGAAATTAGGAAAAGTGGACATATTTACAAACGTGTCAGTAATATTATTTACACAAGAACCAACCCTTTAACAATTGAGGGAAAAAAACAACCATATAGAATCGACAATAAACAAAATATAATCATAAATAGGGAGCACTAAACCCAAATTTGATGATAAACATGTTGATGTAACTTTTATATAATAGATGAAGCTGCTTCTGTGATATTTTGGTCAAAGATTTTGGGGATTGGAGACAACGCAAGTACTTAAATAACGAAAGATAGATCAGCTGTACATTTTGCAGAATCAAAATGACTAAAGAGGGTTAATGAAATTACATCACACAGTTGTCAACAACCCAAGACTAGTCCAACTCTTCTTCTTCTGCTGTTTTGGCACAACAAGACTTTGGTTTGACAGAGTTTCATAAATAATATTAAATATATTCATATTCCTAATGATGGTGATTCATCATGAAGTTATCGCTGCATAAAGTGACCTGCTCAGATGGTTAAGGTAACTGTAAATGTACGGCCTCAGAATCAGCATAAAAACTTTTGTTTTACCTGGTCAAAAGGTCAAATATTCTAAAGTCTCCATCAGCCCAGTCACATGACTCGATAGCACTGCACCACAGGCTTTTACAGTGCTCTATACCATGTTGCTGAGTCAGGAGTTTCAATAATAGGGGCCAGCTGTCTCTATGGGCTGAGGTTAGGTATAAAAGCAAGGGTTAAAGCACTGAGGGCAGCAGTGCAGCACCGGCATCAGCAGCAGATCACCTATCAGTATGACTACCACAGATATGAGCATGGGCAAGGTAAGCCTGCTGTTTCAGACACCAAATCCATCATATCGTTGAACTGATTTAAGTTCCAACTTTCACAGTCAGTTAAATTTATTCTTTGTTTTTCAGATCATCTTCTACGAGGAGAAGAACTTCCAGGGTCGCTCCTATGAGTGCATGAGCGACTGCTCTGACATGACCTCCTACCTGAGCAAGTGTCACTCCTGTAGGGTGGAGAGCGGCTGCTTCGTGGTTTATGAGCGTCCCAACTTCATGGGAAACCAGCACTTCATGAGGAGGGGGGAGTACTCCGACTACACGAGCATGATGGGAATGAGCAGTGGTATCAGGTCCTGCCGTATGATCCCCATGGTAGGTAGAAAACATGTCCATCACACTGTGGCTCATCAATGCTGACATAATAACTTAATATTATACAGTAACTTGTCTTTATTTGTTTAAAAAACACAGCACAGAGGTCAGTACAGGATGAAGATCTATGAGAAGGAGAACTTCAGCGGTCAGAGTCACGAGATGATGGAGGACTGTGAGAACATCCAGGACCGGTACCGTATGTCTGAGTGCCAGTCCAGCCAGGTGATGGACGGCCACTGGCTGATGTACGAGCAGCCCAACTACAGAGGCAAGATGATGTACCTGAGGCCTGGAGAGTACAGGAGCTACAGGGACATGGGCATGAGCTGCACCAGGTTCATGAGCGTGAGGCGCATCACTGACATGTGCTAGACATTTTATTTTTGAAATAAAGACAGAAACATAAATCAAAAACTGGAGTTTGAATCTTTTCCCATGTTTACAAAAAAAACCTAAATTCATCACATGGATGGAGGTGAGAGGAGGTGCACAAAAAAGATTGAAAACATTATGTCACTTTTACTCAATTAAATCTTCATCAACATGAAAAAATCACAAAAAAACACTAGCCATTCAATTTAATTCAAACAACTTTATATATCATACCAGGTGCAAATCTTTCTGGAAACAACACATTAATATCAAAGTCAATCTAGTCCTATGCTGTCGTCCCAGATTGCAAGGGTTTATCTTCAAAAAGCCTTTAATCCCGTGCCTTCTACAAGCAATCTCTCTGATCGAAGACCTCAAACTTAAATGCGTTCATTTTAGGTTTTCAAACTTAAATGCGGACATAACTTAAAAGTTATGTCCGGGAACCAGTGTTTTCAATCAAAAACTCCCCTAATAATAATAATAATAATACATTCTATTTATAAACCACTACACATTTGAATCATATCTCAAAGTGCTATAGGGTGAGTGGGTAGAATGGAGGGATCGTGTTAAGGTCAGTGGGGTGAGTAGTTATTTTAGGTAGGGGGGTGCGTTGCCATGGATGCACTGGTGAGTGAGGAGAGAGATCTTATAATCAATCCTGCTGGAGACGTGAAGCCAATGAAGGGAATGAAGACAGGAGTGATGTGTTCATGTTTACGCACTCTCATCAGGATCCTTGCAGCACTGTTTTGAACATAAGGTTTGTTACCCTAGTGAGTAAAATATGACCTACTAGAATAAAATATGATATACACAAGATAAATATCCTGGAGTTGATTCATATGCACCGAATTTGGACTAAATCAGCTCAATGGTTTTGATATTATGTCTTGATATTGTTTGGAGATAATATTCCCCTTACTGTCGGACATATACAGCCGACCTTCACAAAAGGCAATCCAAATTTTCCTCACACTAAGTTATATGTAGGTATAAAGTTAGAAAATTAACCACAAATAGTTTTTTTAATCATCACGTTAATATCAAGGATCTTCGGTATAGACGTATTAGCGATTAAGATTCCATAATATCCCAGACTTTTTGGAAATATAGTAAAAAACACCCATCCTGCAAACAGAAAAATAAATCAGAATTAAATTCTGACACATAATTTAGCGATATTAAAAATCTATTAGTATTAGTATTTTAATTTATTGTTCCAGATCACAATGCTAGATTTAAATAAAACCCTAGCAGGTTCATATCACCGCCAATGGTTGTAATGTGTTTATGTAGATCCCAAGTGTGGACATAGGTGGTGTTTTGCAGCCCAAATCTCTCCCTGGGCTCAAAATCCAATTTTGGGTCCATTTTCTATCCATCACGTGCCGGTAGGAACTGGACTGTCCAAATCCCGTGTCCAGGCAACACCGCTGCACTGACAGCTGATTTCTGGTCCCGGCGGGGGGCTAAGCCAAAAGCTAAGTTCAAGGCTCTGGGCTACCCGACTCCTAGTCAGGAAGAGGCGTGGAGGGCTGCTTGTAATGATTCCTTTGCCTCAACCCTTCCAGCTGACCAACAAGTTTTCCATCCTAGATGAGCATCCCTTCCCTCCACTCGCCAAGGACCACACACCCTCTCCGTCTCATCCCGACCCTAACTCAAACCCAGTGTTGGGCCTTAGAATTTCCACCTGGACCTTCAACGCTGTACCTCAGCATTAAGTTGAGCTCCAATAACTTCACAGATGCACTGCAGCTACAGTCTGTTGTCAGACTACCTAAATATTCCAAGAAACAGTAACATTATCTAATTGGAAAAGAGTGTTAAAACGAGGTTCAACAGCTATGAGGGATATAATGATATATACACACTGAAACCATCAAGCATGTAGCACAGTTCTTAGAATGACATGATGCAGCATCACAAACAGATATCACATATCTGACAGAAATGTCCTTACTAAATAATAATCTCTCAAACACCAGTCAAAATTACTCATAACACCACAAACAAAGCAACAATCCCATTAAATGTAAGCAATTAGGATTCAACAGCTTTTCCTCATAGACTCCAGCCAAGCTGCTACGGAATATTGGCCCCGCTACATCATTGAATTTGGACTTCTTCACACCACAACACCAGCAAGCATAGACCCAGTCGTAGAGGACACGGGTGTCTTATTGGCATGTTGGCCAGTGCTGGCTGTCTGTCCAGTCCTTTTTCTCCAATTAGTTTTAGTTTGTTTAAAATGATTGCTCAGACTTTAGCCCAGAGACTGCAGAGAAGGAATGAGATTGCCTTGCTCTCCACGCCTGGCTCCTATATGCTTGCGCTATGCACAGTGCTTAGAAAACCCTACTGACCACAAGGCCTGCTTGACCGCCCAGAGCCAGAGATGTTGAACCCTCTGAAACAAAGTTATTATTATCTCATCTGATAAAAAAAAGGCTATTGCTGCCTGTGACATTAGTGTTAAAATAGCATTACTTAATGAAAGATCTCTCTCAAACAAAACTTTTATTCATAATGACATTGTAACGTCCTCTAACCTGGACGTTTCATTCTTGATGGAATCCTAGCTGAGATGTAAAGACAACAGTTGATTGAACTTTGCCCCCAAAACTATAAGTTCATGAACTCTCCAAGATCACCATGGCTGAGGTAAGGGCCTAGCTTTTGTTTTTAGGAACCACTTAAATTGCAGCTCTGTTCATTTCGGCGTTTTTTCCACTTTTGAAATACTGTCTCTCAAGATAACTTGCATCACATGTTCCTTCCTATCTTTTATCATCTACAGTCCGCTAAAATGTAAAACAAGGTGTCTTCAGAATTGTCATGCCCTATATTTTCTCCTCCTCCTAGTCAGAGGTATACAGTGTGCCTAGATGTGTCTGTTTACTTTCAGGACTGGATTGAAGTTTGCTGGGGATGAGCTGCCAGCTGTCCTCAAAATTCAATCGTACAGCTATGAAATACCGGCCTTCAACCACAACTCCACTAGATTGTAGACTCTGTACATGCAGTTTGCCGGATCCAACTTTGAATCATCATTTTATACCTTTGACCTTGGATAGCATCACCAATCCCTGTCTTTGTCTTTGTCTGCCTGCAGTGACCTCTGGCCCGACTCCAGCAGAATCACTAGCTTTTGGACCTCAGACCCAAGCATTTAAC
Organism: Lophius piscatorius; assembly: GCA_009660295.1. NCBI lineage: Eukaryota > Metazoa > Chordata > Actinopteri > Lophiiformes > Lophiidae > Lophius > Lophius piscatorius. The sequence goes on along the minus strand of VRLP01003580.1, from coordinate 31,543 downwards.
TCAGCTAAACTCTAGCTGTGATTCCTGCCTGCTTAAGATCACCTCCTGCTCAGTTTATTTAATAAATCACCTTTTTGTCACCTTGCCATCCGCCTCTATCTGCCTCTCCCTCAAAGCAATGAAAGTGTTGGTGGGATGGAAACGCCCTTGCTAAACAATATATACAAAAAGTTGTTGTAAGACAAGCCTACAAGATCCTAAACAACCCATTACACATTCCGCACCACGAATACCAGTTTTAACCATCAGGTAGACGCTACAGAACACCAAAACACAACAGTAACCGGTTCAAACCGTCCACCCTCCCTACCTCAATCACTACTAAACAAACTGTTCAACTCCAACTTCTAACAACGGCTTGATCATATGTCTCAGGTTCACGCATCGACCTCAAAAGCCTCCTCACTCTGGTTAAATATACTTGCAGTACTGATAGGGTACTGTCTATCCTCGTTCTCTTTTAGTGTTGCGTTTGACACTTGATCCTAGGATCCTACTGGATAGACTAAACAACGGGGTGGAAAAGCCATCATCTCTGGGGCTCAAATACTTGATTCACCATGGCAACCAGTGAGACACTATGGCCGCCATACTTAACGCCATCTGATCAGGAAGTATTAATGCGCTCACCAGCAGATATTAAGAAAAAAAGAGAAACTCGGCTTCATCAGAGAAGGGGAAAAAAACTGGTTTAGGCCTGATTGAATGTATCTATTAGTGTTCCTAGATTTTCTCTGAATATTGTGGTGAAGAGGTGGTGGAATGATTGAAATGATTGAAAGCAGCTGGAAATAAAATACAAATGCTAGGTTAATCCTGGATGGACAGAACTCCCTGGAGGAAAAATAAATTTTACGTGGGAATGTTTCAGGATCCCCATGTTGTTGGATAAGAAGCCTCTGATTGGATGTGAGAGACTTCTACGGTGTGATATGTTTGAGATTAACGGTTGGAGCATCTCATTCAGATCTATAATCTGACAAATGTATGACGGACACACACTGAGTTTACAGCTCTGCATGGTCAGGAGATCAGGATTAAACTCAGGCTTTGGTGAAGTAAACTTGCCAGTCAACAAATTAGTCTTATGGTAATTCACTCAGAGTTTATTTTAGCTCGGTTTTTGGAACGGAAAACGCAGAGCTCCCCTCTCAGGCTTGACAAACACAGAGTTTCACCAATCTCAGGTTTAACCAACTTAGAGTTTTCACTGAACCTCTTCTTCTGAAATACCGCTTTCATTTCAACCAAAGCCGCTGAATCTGATAAAGGTTTCCTTTACTACCTAACTAGACAAAGTTATACCAGAAGTATATACAGTATCCATCCATCCATCCATCCATCTATCTATCTATCTATCTATCTATCTATCTATCTATCTATCTATCTATCTATCTATCTATCTATCTATCTATCTATCTATCTATCTATCTATCTATCTATCTTTCTATCCATCCATCCATCCATCTATCTATCATGATGTAGATTTTTTTGTGTGTGATATGTCATAAATAAAAGCTCAATTGTGATGGTTTGTATTTTTTTTAAATTTATTTTTCTTGTTTTAATGACGGTTCCCGCAGTGAATTCATGCATTCATACCTTCAAAACACACCTCCCATATCTGTTGTGAAACACTGGAGGCTTCTGTGAGGAACTCTACTGGTTCAGAGCAGCAAATGGTAGAAGACACAACTCTCCTTAACTTAAAGAACTTCCTCCTATTTTTAAATGAAACTAAAGGCTTGGATATTGTTGATGATGGAAAGATGGATGTAGATGATAAAGATAGGGGCTGTTTGACGTGGAAAAACCCAGAGCTTCTGCCTCAGCATCATTCAAACAGAGGGACGGAAAGTTCCTGCTGACTCATGGCTTTAGCACAATAGAGCCACAGATTGTTTGGTTGTCACGGTAGCTATAAAAATGGCTTCAATTCAGGATAGTCCTGCTATAGCATCACTCACTGAACATCAGCCAACATGCACGGCAAGGTAAGTCCAACAAAAACCTGTTATTATTAGTTATCACACACCAGTTATCATTAGTTTTTAAGTCCGTGAAATAAGTTATCATACAGAGCCATCATTAGCTATAACAGTAGTTATCATTAGTTATCATACACCAGTTATCATTAGTTATAACAATAGTTATCTTTAGTTATCATACAACAATTAGCCTTAGTTATCACACACCAATTATCATTAGTTATCACAAACCAGTTATCATTAGTTATCATACACCAATTTTAATTAGTTATCACACACCAATTATCATTAGTTATCACACACCAATTTTAATTAGTTATCACACACCAATTATCATTAGTTATCACACACCAATTTTAATTAGTTATCACACACCAATTATCATTAGTTATCATACACCAGTTATCATTAGTTATAACAGTAGTTATCATTAGTTATCACACAGCAGTTTTCATAAGTTATCACACTCCAATATCACAAGTTACTTCTAGTGTGGGTAAAAATACTACTGGATCACAGACTCCACCATGACTGTCGCTGCTGGTTGGGTTGGTGCTGCTAAAAAAAACAAACATCTAGGTAACCAAACATCTAATTAATTAAACATATTGGTTACTAAAGATCTAAGTAACTAAACATCTTGTTAACTAAATATCTTTGTAACTAAATATCTTGGTCATTAAACATCTATGTAACTTATCATTTAATTAAATATTGTAGTAACTAAATGTCTAGCTTAATAAACATCTGGGTAACTAAACATCTAGTTAACTAAATATAATGATAACTAAACATCTTAGTAACTAATCATCTGGGCAACTAACCATCTATGTTACTAAACATCCTGTTCATGAAACATACTGGTAACTAAACATGTTGGTTACTAAACATCTGGTAACTAAACGTGTTGGTTACTAAACATCTGGTAACTAAACAACCAGGCAGCCAAACATCTTTTTTACTAAACATCTTAGTAAATAAACATCTTAGTAAATAAACATCTAGGTAACTAAACATCTAGTTAAGTACCAATCTTGGTCACTAAACATATTTGTAACTAAACTTTGCGGTAACTAAACATCTAGATAACTAAACAACATAACGGGAGTTTATTTGTTGGATTCCAGATCATCTTCTACGAGGACAAGAACTTCCAGGGTCGCTCCTATGAGACCAGCAGCGACTGCGCTGACATGTCCTCTCACCTGAGCAGGTGTCAGTCCTGCCGGGTTGAGAGTGGATGCTTCATGGTCTACGATCAAACCAACTACATTGGCCAGCAGTACCTTCTGAGGAGGGGGGAGTACTCTAACTACCAGAGGATGATGGGTTTCGGTGACTGCATCAGGTCCTGCCGTATTATCCCAAAGGTAGGACACTGGAGACTGGTGGCTCACCTATGGCCATTCTTTATTAATAAAGCTGTTCCTGTCTGTCTGTCTGTCTGTCCTGCAACAAAAATTAATTTCAAGAAAAAATCCCTGTTTTCAGAAAATGTATCTTATTTTTTGTCTCAAAAGAAAAACAATGGTTGACAAAATTTTTCACGCCAGAAGAACAATCTTATTTTGATAAAATCTCTTTTCCTTCTTCGAGTCAGACATTCCAGCTAATATTGAGCTAGCTCGAGCCACTAACACGGTCCAACCATTCGGTTTTGCAGGATATCCCAGTAGAGGAACAAGATTTTATTCTTGATTTTAGTATGAAATAGTAAATTTACTACTAATTATTAATATTAGATGAAAGCATAGATTTTTAAGATCTGCTTAATTGAGGGACTAAAGATAAGATAAGAAAATGTAAGATAAGATAAGCCTTTATTAGTGCCACAATGGGGAAATTTCCGGTGTTCCAGTAGAACATTGGATAGCAAATAGAATAACTCAGAGCAATATTAGTAGGGCAAGGTATAAAAATAGGAACATAAACAGAATATCAACAGGTATGAAAAAAAATCTAAAATACCAACACTGTAAACAAGAAGAGGTATAAGAAATATAGAGAATATATATATATTATAGCTCAAGTCAGAATATTATGAATGCAGTCTTTGACATTTATGGGTGTGTATTATTGGCGCGTATGTTCTACTGGTAGCAGTGCTGGTTGTAGAGTCTGACGGTTGCAGGACGGATCTGCAATAACGCTCCTGCACACACGTGGGGATAAACAGCCTGACGCTTCTGGAGCTCTCCAGTGCTCTCAAGTGCCCTTCATGGTTGGGAGTTATTGTACATCATGGGTGACACTATATTAATTACTTTTCATTTGCTTGTAATTAGCCAAACTTGATAAAATGTAATCATATAGTCAGGTTTTAAGGTCCATCACAGTGGTTTTATCTAGATGGTTAATCTCTATGTTTACTTACAAGGACTCCTGTCCACACTACAAAAACTTCAAATCTAAGTCTAATTTCTAGTCAAAATATCTCAATGTAACCAATCTCAGACACGCACAATTTAACTTCCAGCAATTGTAAGGAGATATTTCATCTTAAAATGCTTTTGATTATAATAATTGCTTTTTAATCTACTTTCGAGTACATGATGGTCTTCAATCTGGAACAGTTTTTTTTTCCAGTACTATCACTGTCATTAACTCTGTCTTTTATTTAACAGCACAGGGGCTCCTACAAGATCAGGCTCTACGAGAAGGAGAACTTCATCGGTCAGAGTCATGAGCTGATGGACGACTGTGACAACTTCCAGGACCGGTACCGCATGTCCGACTGTCAGTCCTGCCAGGTGATGGACGGCCACTGGCTGATGTACGAGCAGCCCAACTACAGAGGCAGGATGATGTACCTGAGGCCTGGAGAGTACAGGAGCTTCTCTGATCTGGGATACGATGGAACAAGATTCAGCTCCATTCAGCGAATTAGTGACACCTGTTAACTCTACGATGAATGAATCTGTTCAAAAATAAAGAAAACACAAACCTTATGTCCTCAGGAATTAAACAAAAATATTCTATAACACAGCTTGCTGCTGATCTAAAAATCTGATTAATGTGTGTGTATACTGTACCATTTGAATGCAAAATAATAATTACAATTATAATACACACTAGAACGGAAAGTCTGGTTGTTTCTCATTAATTGGCTGCTTTGTTTTACACCTTCATTACATTTTCCTCTGCATTAGAACCCAAAGGCCTCACATCAATTATATAACGATATGGGAATGTCATTCAGACATAATGTATAGGTCATTTAGTTTCCTGAAGATCACAGTAAAGTTATTTAAAAGGGAGATTACATGATGAAAAAACAGAATTTGTAGTAGCCCTCATCATACAGTGATTTAAAAAAGGATAAATACCGTATTATTATTATTATTATTATATAACTCTAAATAGGAATTCATGAGGATAGAAGTGTGGAATGGTATATCACCGTAAAATATCACAGTAGTTTAGAGCCTCTCATGGAATCATCAGGATACATGTGATTCCTGCCCTTCAACAGAGACACAAAATAACACCGACCTGTTGTCTTTGTGACAGGTTCGGGAGAATTGGGTTTCAGTTCAGATCATGAGAACCTCCTGATGATCAGGACGTTTTCCTTTGATGGATATGTTCTGTAATAAATAACATCAAACTTTACCAAGAAAAAAGGGTGGATTTCTGCAGATCATGTTTTCTTAGAAGTCACCCGAACGGCAAAGTCTTTTTTTAGGCCAGATGATGCTGTGTTTAAAACCTGTTAAACACAAGCGGCCAGTCATCAGACATCTGTCAAGTTTTTGCATTTTTATTTTTTCAGTGCACAGAGCAAATTCAAAAAAAAGGAGGCTCATAGGATTTTCTTTTAGGCACATAAGCCTTTTATTGACAGGACAGCTGAAGATAGAGAGGAAACAGGGAGATGACATGCAGCAAAGGGCCACAGGTGGAATCTAACCTGCGAACGTTGCGCGATGAGGACTCAGGCTTTGTTTATGGGATGCCTCTAATAAATAAGCTAAACAGTGGCCAGTAAAGAGCTATATATTTTCCCCATATCTTATAGCCAAAAGCCGTATGTGCATAGAGCTTTCCCTAGTGGACATTGGTGGTATTTTGTAGCCAAAATCCCTCGAGGATAAAATCCCATTATTCCCATTTTGGGTCCAGTGTTTATCCAGCTGGTCCAAATGCAGGGTTTTCCAGCTCCTATCCCACAAAAACTGTGTAGAATAACATGAACTTTGTGGTAGCCTATTTTGATCAAATTTGAGGCATTAGTTACCAAAGACTTTTTGAGCAAATTCACTGATTGTTTTGTTTGTTTCTTTCATGGTCTAACTGTAATATTATAATGTCATGCCTGCCATCTAAAAAAAAAAAAAAAGGTTCCGCAAGTTTTTTTTGGGGTACGCTATTCAGGTCAAACTTAACTTAAAACTAATCCACTGCTGTCATCCCTGAACAGTAATCGTATAGCATTGGATAGGCCTGGATTGCTAGTGAAGCATTTTCTAAAAAACACTGTTTTTATAAAAAAGCTCCCCCTAGTGTATAAAATGTGAGCTATTAGTGAAAATAACAATAAATAGAAGATAGATCTCCTCAGGTTGATTCATATACACTGAATTTGGACCCAATCAGACCAACGGTTGAGAAATCATCCAGAAAACCTTTGGAGATAAAGCTTCCCCTATAGTCCTGGAAATACAACAACCAACCTTTCCCCAACATCAATCCAGTTCTTCATTGCACTTCATTGCAAGGTCTATGTGGGTATGAAAATTGGATACGATCCATGACATAGTTTTTGAGTTATCACATTAACATGAGGAATCTGAGGCAGACTCAACAAAGCTTGGACGATTCCATAATATCCCAAGCTGATGCTGCACATATGCACCTCTTCCTTAGAGGACACTAATTCTGCTCCAGGAACTACCCAGAGCAAGACCCAATACACAAATATTTTATAATATAGATGGGGTTTTTCTGGTTTGTAGTTTTATTTATATTTTGAATCATTTAGTATTATTTAAGATAGTCTTTTGAGTTATCCTCTTCTAAATGACTAAAAATATCAAAAAAAACTTCTTAAGTGTAAATTTGGGTCTAACTAAGATATTGGAGGATGAAATAATAGTCAGGATGATAGGAAAGAAACAACAGCAGTCCAGGATTTTATCACTGTCACTAACACTATCACACAGCGTTAACAGACAGCCAATGATAAAACCAGTTAAAGGTACAGTGTTAAGAGCGAGTAATGAGAAAAAAATGATTTAACCCCCCCCCCCACAAAACTAATATATATAATAATACTTAAATTAGAAAAGTAAAAAGAAACAAAGATGAGTAAAAGAATATAGCAGTATGAAATGATTTTCGAAATTGCAGATGATATGAGAATTATTGCCCCAACATAAGAAAAGGAAAAAAGAGATAATATGAAATAAGCAAAAATAAGACTAGTGAGATTAGTGAATAGAATACCCGTTGATATCCATATATGTCTAGATCTACAATATATTTTTAGTTATTTTGCACAGGTCTGGGTTGAACTGTGCATTCTGTGAGTTTAAATAAAAAGCTTCCCATGGCTAAAATGTTATGGCTGATCGGTTTATACCTTGTTTGTTTCTAAATTATCTTTAAAAATCCATCAGTGCCGGTGGAAAACAATTGTCATCTTATCGTTTCATAGTCAGATAACTTTACAGTAACACCTGCTGTCAGGGACATCACATTCTGTCATGATGATGTCGTAAAGCTGAAAATCATGGTATGAGCATTTTGTATACGTCATAAAATATTTACTTGGGGAACTACATATTTTCTGTGAACCTAACCTGGTTCTCTTATTTAGGGTCCTCACTGTCAAACTATCTCAAACACTCTGTCCGTTAAAATGTTTTTATGCTTAATTTACAAACACACTTTAGGAAGACTTTGTTTTCTATAGAATGTAAACAATAATAATAATTACAGAGGACTGTTTCTTTGCTCCATAGTAGTAAAACACTGAAATTCATTGTCAATCTGTGAATAATAAGACAGATTAAAAGAGATCCCTAGTGTGATCCATCAAAAATCACTTTGTTTTAGTATTCCGACATTTAAAACATGAGCATGGTGTTTGTGGAAAACACCAGCTGCTGTAACTCACACAAAGCAGGGCCTCTTCTCACAAATGCAACCAACGCAGATCGGGAGGTGTAGAAAGTGACTTTGAATTGGACTATAGGCAGGGGCCCCTGCTCTATGTTGCTCAGTCAGGACTTCTAAACAAAGGGCACCATACATCCCTCCGCTGTAAGCTCAGGTATAAAAGCAGCGGGACCACATAACCTAAATTGTGTAGTCAGTTTGTGGAAAAAAGTAGCCATGACCATGGGCAAGGTGTGTTCACATTTGCTTCTGAGTTTGTCTCATTTTTAAAGCTGCTCGACAAGTTTAAGATCTGTGATGTTTTATTATCTTTCTTTCTTTTCCAGATCATCTTCTACGAGGACAAGAACTTCCAGGGTCGCTCCTATGAGACCAGCAGCGACTGCGCTGACATGTCCTCCTACCTGAGCAAGTGTCATTCCTGCCGGGTGGAGAGCGGCTGCTTCATGGTCTACGACCGTACTAACTACCTTGGGAACCAGTTCTTTGTCAAGAGGGGAGAGTACTCCGACTACCAGCGTATGGGCATGAATGATTGCATCAGGTCCTGTCGTATGATCCCCATGGTAACCACTCATTTAATTCTGTGAGATACATGAAACCCATTTAACCTGTTTCAGCCAATGTTATAACACCATAATTATGACAATATTACACCATTTGAAGAGGAATTCCACTGAATCATTTCCACTCATTCGACTTACAGCACAGAGGTCAGTTCAGGATGAAGATCTACGAGAGGGAGAACTTCGGTGGTCAGAGTCATGAGATGATGGACGACTGTGAGAACATCCAGGACCAGTACCGTATGTCCGAATGCCAGTCTTGCCAGGTGATGGACGGCCACTGGCTGATGTACGAGCAACCCCAATACAGAGGAAGGATGATGTACCTGAGGCCTGGAGAGTACAGGAGCTACAGGGACATGGGCATGAGCGGCACCAGGTTCATGAGCATGAAGCGCATCATGGATTCTTGCTATTAGAACTCCAGCAAACAAAACTAAGATTTTAAATAAAATCTGACTTTAAATTTTGCATTTCAATGCTTTCCTCCATCAATGATCATTCACCTCACACGACAACCAAAAGCAGACTTATATACACTAAAAATACATTTCATTTAATCATTTGCGTAAAGTTTTGGTTTATCAAATATTTTAAAACAAATATGACAAAACAATATAATCAATCAAGACATGATGGCTCCAGTAAGAAATATGACCTCACACCAACTGTAATATACTACAAGGATCAAGTTAGGAATGGAGGTTAGAGGTGGTTTCTATTACTGTACTAGATGGTGTTTATGTGTTTTAAAGAACAAGACAGTTGAGAGAAAAAAAGACAATGAAGAAACTACAGGTTTGGCATCAAGATTGTAGCAACTCTCATATTAAACTTCAATAAAAGAACCTCAACCAAATTTCTTTGAAATCCATTTAAAACTTCATTCGGACATCACATAACCTCCTCCAGCTCTTTATAGAACATGTAAACATTAAGGCTTCCAACAGCACTAAACTGGACCTTGCATCCCTTTAGAGGCAAGAACCAGGCATGGATTTGGTACCAGACTGTGCATGATGATTCCGCTCTCTTTTCCCCAACACGGGCCAGCACAACACCGTTGTTACTGTTGATGCGGCACCAAACCTCTTTTACATCTCACTGGCCATTTTCCCATCACTCCAAAACAAGACGTCAGATAGATGAAAGATACTTCATCTCCTTTGCTTGAGACAGCAACCAACCCCCAACCTTGAGGAGACAGTCCAACGTTTTCAAAGAACCATAGCTTCAGATTTGGAGGATCTGACTTTCAAGCTGCTCAACCAACAAACCAACAGAACCCTATCAAAACAGAACCCTATCATCTGCAAAAAGCAGCAATGCAAGTTTAAGCTCCCAAAACCAGACATTCTCCCTGCCTGGACTGGTACATGAGATGCTGTCCATGAATGTCAAGCTAGTTTTAGTTCTTACTATGAACGACAGAGGTCTGAAGGTCTGTAAGGCAGCGAATTCTACTGCTTGTAAATGTTTGAACTTGAGAAGTAGACTTAATTGCAAACGTGTAGTACGCGTGTTATGACCCCTGGGGGCTTCATAAGGGTGACCTGTGTCTTTTCAGTTGATTGGGTGTTTAAAAAAACCTATTAGGTTCGGTTCTTGGATCTCCAAAAGCCGGTTGTCTCATCATTCTTATGTTATGGTTTGCTTACACCGACCACAAGTACACATACAAATACCTCTTATCATGCACAACCTTACATCACTCACTATACTGAGTGTTCAGATAAAAGAAACTTACATTAGTTTGTTTGATTTGGTCTAATTTAATTTAAATCAGTTTAATGCACATCTAAAAAAAAAGTATAGGAACAGACCACAAGCAACAAACAGTGAATAAATAACACACTCTCACTACGATCAAAAAGTCATCCACCAACATCTTATTCCAAAGAGACTCATGATTGACCTCATCTGACAAACAAGAATGGGCTCAGAACCGATCCATTATATTTTAAAAGTAACTTGCCGACACAGTTTTTCAGTTAACTGCTATAAATTCAGGAGTAATAGACCTGTAAAGGTAGAAATTTTATGAGGTGATTAAGGCTACGTTCACACTGCAGGAAAAGGTGGCCCAAATCTGACTTTTTTGCCCATTTGTGACCCATGTCTGATTTTTTTATAACAGTCTGAAAAGCACAAATCTGATTTTTTCAAATAGAACCCAGGCCACTTTCATATGTTGTCCTAATCGGATACATATCTGATGTCTTTCAAAACGACGTCAGTCTGAACGGTCATGTTGCATTACATCCCACTTCATTAAAGTCACAATCCTCCGCCGAAAGAGGCGGGACATGACAAGATCAAATGTAAACAATGGGCAAAACAAGCATGGCAGATACTCTTATGGACAACAGCTTCAAAATTGACACACACGCTGACATCTGTAGCATCTATCCAACCATCCATATCTGTAGCATCCATATCATCTGATGGCGGTGACATTTAAATTATAATGTGAACGACGCAAAAAAAAAATCGTAATTGAGCATCAAGATCTGCAGTGTGAACGTAGCCTTAGTTATTAGTTATTTAATCAGATAAGGAAAAAACACATCAGAAACATAGTTATGAATTACACATCGATTTTATTTACTGAAGTCAAATACAGAAGTCTAGCACATGTCGGTGATGCGCCTCATGCTCATGAACCTGGTGCCGCTCATGCCCATGTCCCTGAAGCTCCTGTACTCTCCAGGCCTCAGGTACATCATCTTGCCTCTGTAGTGGGGCTGCTCGTACATCAGCCAGTGGCCGTCCATCACCTGGCTGGACTGACAGTCGGACATACGGAAGCGGTCCATGATATTCTCACAGTCGTCCATCAGCTCGTTCATCTGACCACTGAAGTTCTCCTTCTCGTGGATCCTCATCCTGAACTGACCTCTGTGCTGTAATACAAAATAAGAAGGTAACAATCGCCACACATTCAGAAATTAAAAACATTTTTTTTGGTATGAGAATGGAGCGGATGTATCGGTGAAATCTCTTACATAGGGGATCATTCTGCAGGATCTGATGGAGTCAAACATCATTCCCATGCTCATCATGCGCTGCATGTCATTGTACTCCCCCCTCCTTAGGAAGAACTGCATGCCCATGTAGTTGGAACGCTCATAGACCATGAAACAACCGTTCTCCACCCTGCAGGACTGACTCCTGCCCAGGTAGGAGGAGATGTCAGAGCAGTCGCTCATGCACTCATAGGAGCGACCCTGGAAGTTCCTGTCCTCGTAGAAGATGATCTGAAATGGTGAGCAAAGGGAAAAGATTAAAGTTCTAATTGATTTTTTTGGATTACAGCTGATTACTTTAGTTCACCGAAGAGTAAATATTCCTTCACCTTGCCCATGTTGTTGGCTGATGTCGTTCCCAGTGGATGGTTCAATTTGCTCTGTCAATCCCATGACTCCAGGGCCTTTATATACTGAAACCAAGGGGCCACTAGGTGTTGTTTTTGAAAGGTGCAAAGCTGATGAATTAGCACTTTGACTTTTGCTGAACAGGACATATACAGTTTTCACAATAGGAGCCCGTCCATACATTTCTGGTAGTGGCAATCTGTATTTTCTATTATGGGCACAAGCTTTATATGTTCCATTCTCCCTCAGAAGGTTCTCCACGTGTGGTGTGATACTCAGCACATGGAGCAGCGTCTCTGACAAACAAACCAAACCCAGAAAGATTCTTTGTAAGATTGAAACACTCTAGGCATTACTATACCATAACAGTCAGTTTTCTTCAGACCACTAATAAACACTAACAAATAAATAATCCTGTCCTGTAAATAAAACATGTTGAAGGTAATCTACCGCCATCGTTAAGGCTACGGATACAAATTATGTCAATGAGAGCCACGTCACCTCTTTCAAACTAACGTCATGCTGAAAATAATGCAGACTCAGAATCAGAATCAGAAAAACTTTATTGTCTCTCATGACAGACAATCATCTTAGATATGTCTCAAAATTCGAAACAAAAAACCCAGACAATTGACATAAAAGGATGCATTCTTAGAACAGAAGGAAAATAGTGCAGTACTTAGTTATTCACTATAAAATACAATAAAATACTTAGAAAACTATACAAAAAACCACTATCTGTTTGCTAATTGTCCTTGAGGTCGTGTACTGGCAATAGCAGAGGAATTGGGGTCTTTGTGGTCTATTTATGTTTTTATAGCAGTGGAAATAAATAGTTATGGTTAATATTTTTCTTGGCTAGTGTGACCTGTTGGTAATAACTGGAAAAGATTTGAGCAGGGGGTGGGTGGGATCTACTATGATTTGGTTGGCTCTTCTATTAACTGCTTGTTAATGGAGTACAGATAACTGATTTTTGGTTTTGCCAGTTATTTATTTGCTTGATTAAAAGCTTTGATTTATTCTTAACTGAAATTGAAACAGGAGTTATTGAAAGTAAGTATTGATTCAATGAATGATTTGTGCACAAACGTTAAAATGTCCTTCCCGATGTTGAAGCCTCTCAATTACCTCCGCAGGAACTTGCGTTGTTTTTCCTTATTGTACACTGAGGAAGTGTGTTGGGAGAAGACTGACAACTGTCAATCGTGTCAAAAAACTGTCAAAATGTGCTCCACTACCTGCCCATATAGTCTCAGGGGTTCAAAGAGCGGTTGGGGGAATCGGATGTTCGCTTCCCTCCACAACAGAACTCCTTGGTCTTGGATATGGGGTGCTCCAATGAGCTTTCCTTTCCCAAGAAACACATCCCTGGGGGTCTCCAGAGTTTAAAATCAGGTTATTTGGATTTAAAACCTTTGACCAACACATGCTAAGGTCAGTTCTGCAGAAAGTTTTTAAACTATAGGATCAGTGTTGGATTGAGCTGCAGTCCTAGGAGGCTGTTTCAGAGGGTGTGTGAGTCAACTGTATTAAACGCATAGGACAAATTCATAAATGAAACATTTGTGTGGGGTTGTGGAGAATCCAGGTGATTGCTTGCTTTCAGGTGGGTTGGACAAGCATCCTCCACCACTTGCTTTGTCTTATGGGCAAACTGGAGAGGATCGAGCTTGTCTGCCACTATAGTAGTGAGGTAGTCACTTACAAACCTCTCCATGCACTTGCGCAGTATGGTATTGAGTGTCATTGGTCTCAAGTCTTTCATCTCCTGGGCATTGCACTTTTTCAGTATAATTATGAAGGTGGATCCCTTCCATACTTGTAGGAGGCATCTGCAGTCTAGGAGTTGCTTGAATAAGTGAGTGATGACATCTCCCAGCTGAGCAGAGCATTCCCTCTGCACCCTGGCCCTGAGCCTGCCCCTGTTGTGATGGTTAAATGGCTTAGTACAGATTTCACCAATATTTCATCCACTGTGATTGATGGAGAGGTGGAACTGATGAGGGTCCAATCATTCTGGGGGGCCAGCTTGTTGCTGTAGTAAATATTTAGCTGCCCTGCAAAGGTGGCAGGATCAGGGCAATGGATCCGGCTGATTTCAGGGCTCTGCCTATCATGGCGTTGGACACTGCCATACCTCCCTTGCATTGTCAGTGGTGAATTTCTCCTCCACTTTGGTTTTATAGTGGATTTTGGCCAGCCTGGTCTTCCTTCTCAATTCACTATTTACCTCTTTAACTCTGTATGTATCCCTTTAGGAACATTGCTTTTTTTGTTAGTTAAACAATGTTTCAGGTCCCCAGTGACCCAAGGTTTATTATTAGGATACAGACTGATCTGTATCCTAATAATAAGCGGGTGTATTATTCCCTATAACCCCTATTATAGGGGTGTGTCCTGACGTCCATTCACATATTTGCTGTGCCGTGACGCCCCATCTCCGTCTTCACCAGATCATAATGTGTCCTTCCCTGCCGTCATATCATGTCTACATGACGAGGTGTATGCATATCCGACCAAAGCACGACTGGTCCCGCAGGAGAGGTCCACAATATACCTTTAATATTTAAGCACAGCCTGCAGAATTTGTAATATCTATTGAACATGTATTAGTAATTAATTAAAACAGAGTTATAAGCTACATTGAATATAAATGCCTGTTAATGGTCTATCTCTTTATTTTTTCATAACCAAATTCTGCTAATATTAACAATTGCAAACAAATTGGAACCTTATCTGAGCAAATTTTTACTTAAACCTATTACATTTACAGATATGTAAGCAATCAGTAAACATAAGTAAATAAAAATGTATTCATGTATTGTATTATACAAACACTGGGTTATATCTTCCTATAAACTGGACCTATGCTGAAAATAATTAATCTGAATAATGTAGCATACCAAATATTATAGCAGGCTGTAGACACTTAAATTAAAGAATTGAGCATAAATATAATATATGATAATCTGATGTGAAACAACAATAGTGCTTGTAATTGTAGTATTGTATTAGTTACATGCCATTGTAAGACTTGATGAGGCAATTAAACCAAGGGATAGGAAGGCTACTTGAAAGAATTGTTTCCTGTTGTGCAGCTGCTGGGAAAATTGTCCATTTCGATCCCTATCCTTAATCACCCTAAACTGCTGCACATCCTTGTCATCTCCATCCCTCTGCTTTGCCAATCGGTACAAGTCATTTTTGTCCTTCCTTACTATCCAATCTCTAGTTCAACTCGTCATAAGCCTCTTGTTAAGCCTTTGTTAAATCACTCTTCAACTGATGACGGGTGTCTTTCTACTCCTAGCCTATTTCTCCTCCCATCCATACCATGATAGAACAGTTTGTAACCTCCCCCGACGCTTCTAGCTTTTTCTACCTCCCTTCTTTCCATCATATCAGTAAGCGCTCTACCTTTACCTTTAAATTTAAAGTTTCTACTGTCACCCCCACACTCCCGCCTTTCCTCATGTCTCTCTGTCTCCGGTCTCTGTCCTCCTCCTCTCAATCTTATTTTTCTACCATCAACAGTCGCATAGTTTTTGCTGGCATCCTGCTGGTTAAAAATGCCATTTGGGGTCGTTGCTGCATGAAACAGAGACATAAGGGTGTCATTTCTAAATCACAAGAGGCCCCATGCGGACAGAGCTGTAGCTCATCTTCCATGGTGATGAGATCACCACAGCAAGGAGTCTTCCTTAAGAAGAAGAATTCTTTATTGATCACATACAGCCATTCACAGTACAACATAGTGAAATTATTTCTCTGCATTTAACCCACCCTTGAGGGAGCAGTGGGCAGCCCCTGTTAAGCGCCCTGGGAGCTAGGATTTCAGGGTTTCAGGGTTTTGCTCAAGGACCCTACGACAAATAGACCCAGGTGGGATTTGAGCCGGCTATCTTCCGATCTCCCGATTGGGAGATGGCCAGTGCCGAAGTGTGAATGACCCTCAACCTTCAACCCACTGAAGGCAATGCTGACTGAACATTTTAGCCATACTAACCGGAATCTGACAGGTTGGTATTTTGATCCCTTACTCTCCCTTATTGTGAGAGCTGTTATAAAGTTGAAGCTTCTGTCACGTGTTCTTTTATGCATTTATTTTAACTCTACACAAGAGTACAAATAACCAAATATAAAACTGGAATAAATTGATTTATCTCAAGTGATAAATGAGATTAACTGAAATTTACAATCTTCATGCATTCCACTCAGAAAGGCCTCAGGTTTAGATTTGAACTCAGATCCTTGTTTGAGTGGAGTGACATCGCTAGCCATCACTTCATCATGCCGCAGAAAGTCTGCTTATGAGTAACCTAAATTGGAACAATTTTTTTATTTTTGAGAGAAATTATCCTGTTTCAAATGATGGCAGTGCAATTTTAAAAATTAATTGAAAGAGCTATTTAAGATTCCAAAAAGTATTAAATTAAGTAAAATAAGCCAGATTAAAACATGTAACAGTTGCTTGGGGTCAGAATCAGTTTTTCTTTTTATTCAGATGAATAAAAACACGCTCACAAAAGCCTTTAAAAATTCAACATCTTTTTAATAAAACAAAGTGCTTGATATTTACAGCAAGGTTTCTGTTAATGGCTAAAACTCGGTGACTCTCCTGAAGGAGCCCACGATGGCGCAGGTGGCGCACCAGTCACGGTATCTCCTGTACTCTCCAGTCCTCAGGAAGTACTGTCTGCCCCGGTAGTTTGGGTACTCATAGAAGATCCAGTAGCCGTTCATAACATTACAGGAGTAGAGGTGGCGGTGGTGGAAACGGTCAGACACACAAGGACAGTCATCCATGAACTCCATCATGTGACCGGTGAAGTCAGGCTTCTCATAGATACGCAATCTGTAGGAGCCTCGGTACTGAGGGACCAGAAGAAGATATTTCAGTGAACGATCCCAAGCATGTGACTCATTAATGTCCCCATAGAGATTTGTAGAGACTCTTACCACTGGGATCATCCTGCACGAACGGATACAGCTGCTGAAACCCATCCACCTCTGGTAATCAGGATACTCTCCCCTCCTCATGAAGTACTGGTGGCCCATGAAGTTAGGTCGCTCATATATCATGAAGCAGCCGCTCTCCACCCTGATGGAGTTGCAGCGGCTGAAGTATGAGTGAAGGTCTGTGCAGTCGTTGCTGCACTCATAGCTCCGACCCTGGAAGTTTTTGTCCTCGTAGAAGATGATCTAGTGGAAAACGAAGACACAAATACTGTCAGTACTGTGAATGCAGAGTACATTTACATGTTTTCAATCTTCACAGCAACTGAGACTGTTGCAGCAACAGAGAGCAGTACTCACCTTGCCCATGGTCTCCGTTGGAGAGATTCCCCATGTTTTCAGGGCTTTTTATACCACCTCTTGACAAACAAAGCTTTGTTATTTAAATCCACTGGTAGTTATAATTGAAGGCTACTGGCACATGTTTACCTTTTTGCTGGAGCACAACATTGGGTGCGAAATATGGATTTGAAAAAAGGATAAATAATTAACTGGTTTGGTGTTTTGACTTGCATGGACAAAGGAAAGGACTAGTATGGAATCCACACGTCCAGCTTACAATGGCCTCGGAACAATATGGAACAGCCCTCTGCCGTTAAATATGTTGTGTAACAGAGTCGGAAGCCGTAAGGCGGAGGTCAGGAGCGGAACTGAACATGAACGCTGCCATCGGTCCGAATGCCAAAAGGACATAAAAATGTATAAAAGATAAACTGTATGAGCTCATCTGTGGGCTGCTCATGTCAACCTTTACTTCTCCATTAGCAGCCTTTATTTATTTATTTATTTATTTATTTATTTATTTATTTATCCTGAGGTTCAGGAGCACTACAGCATTTAGACCAACTCCCTTTGTTTTCACTAAATGATCTATGATTCCCACCATTCATCACAGCCTTGTGAGTTTCCCCATTAATATTTCCCAATGATAGTGAGTCTCTGTTCACCACAGGCTGCTGTTATTGTTTTTAAAGAATTAAAAAATGAAATAATTAATTTTCCATATGAGTAGCCAAGAGCATGTGTTAAATATTATTACTGGTATTCAAGGTTTCAATATAATATGATATTATGATAAATTATTATTTATTATAATATAGTACATAGCATTTATAATATTTGCGATGTAAAATTATATATGTAATAATATAAATTAAGTAAATAAATATAAATATGTATATGTGATACTTCAGAATCTTTTATATCTGCTGTAATAAAAAAAAAAAAAACCTTTAGAGTAGGGTATTTATTTATTTATTTTGATATTAGTTCAACCCTGAGCAGGACTGCATGTTTTCATAACCTATGTGTGTATTTTAAGAGATACTACAGTTCATATGAGTCCTGCATATATAATATATTAAATATGACATTTCCCATATTAAGCAAATGTATTTAACTTTTACTGTGTGTAACTTGAAAAAACTGAGTTTATTCATCTGTTGCTGTCAGATATGACTGAGATTGTACCCATGTCCTGCTGTGCTGCACTCATCATGATGTGTTCCTGTTTATCTCATATTCTATTATTTTTATGCCTCTGCTGTGACGCTGTAGTGTTTTGTGTTGAACACTGATGGAATGCTTCAATTCTGGCGACCAGTAAATCCCAGTAATGGTTCATAGTGGGAGGTGGTCTCTGTGGAACTGTTTGCTATGTTTTGCCTCGACACCGAGGAGATTAACCTAGAGGGTTCAAGCTAAACAGAGTTCATTGTTCAGCCCGCGGGCACCAGGCACTGGACATTCTTCTCTACTGTCACAATCAGCTGGAAGTAATTCCCAGTTACTTTGGCAACAGACCACAGCCGGTAGATACACATAGTATTCCTGTTTATTATGCTTTATTCTTGGGGGAACAGACAGTTAAAGATGCATTTTAGCAAAGCATGACTTCAGTTATCGATGATTCTTCTGAGTGAGCCAACTCGTGGGCTGACGCCGCCCCAGTCGCTGTATCTCCGGTACTCTCCAGGCCTCATGTAGAAGGCCCTTCCCTTGTAGTTGGGTTGATCGTACAGCAACCAGTGGCCGTCCATCACATTGCAAGAGTTGAAGTCGGACATGCTTAGGCGGTCCTGGACATTGGGACAGTCGTCAACCAGCTCGTGCATCTGACCGGACATGTCGGCGAGTTCGTACAACCTCATCCTGTAAGAGCCTCGGTGCTGCAAAGGATAGAAAAGCCTGTTCCAGTACAGTAATACATCTAGCTTTGTCTCAATAGTCTGGAACTTCAGTTCTGGATCATAACCGCGGATTTACATGAACCTGTTTATATCACAGCAGAAAGTAGATCAGATGTTTCGGTATGGTTTCTCTTTGACCTACCTGTGGGATCATACGGCAGGACCTGACACAGTCGTTCAGTCCAATAACACGCTGGTTATCAGAGTACTCTCCTCTCCTCAGGTAGTACTGGTTGCCCATGTAGTTTGGCCTCTCATAGATCATGAAGCATCCACTCTCCACCCTGATGGAGTTGCACCTGTTGAAGTAGGAGTGGAGGTCAGCGCAGTCGCTGCTGCACTCATGGGAGCGCCCCTGGAAGTTCCTGTCTTCGTAGAAGATAATCTGCAATAGCAAAGAGCAAAACATTTTCCTTTCTCAACATGTATCAATACATCAATATTTAAAAGAAAAGTGTGTAAGATGACTGCAGCCTTTCCTTACCTTTCCCATGTTGGCGTCAGTCTGCATCAGTAGTCAGTTCTGTCCCTCAGCCACTCAACGCTGCTTTATAAAAAACAAAAGAAAGGACTGCCGTGTGATTGCACAGCATAAAGTATTGTCATTCAAATCCATGCCCACACTGATGATGGATCAGGGATCGGGCTGGGTGGGTGGTGGAATGTAGGTGAACCGTTTCGTGTGTTGTTATTGTTCTTTCCTCTACGTTCATCACAATCCAATCCAGAAATTTCCACAGTATGGTAGAATGATTAGATCCTGCATACAATCAGCACAATGACCCTCATATCTGATAGCTGACAAATGGTCACCATTAGATACACGACGGTAACTTTAAACATGTGACTGTGCTGATAACAGATTCTCTCATGTAGAATACGATGGTTAATATTACTTGATAAATGGTCACTCAGTTATTAAAGATGACTCCTGTGGAACCTTCTTCAGTTTTCAGTTGGATGTCAGACACCCTCTCTACATTTTATATTTCCGCTGTACATTTCACCTCTGGTAGGCGCTACTGGTGCATGAAGACGAGGAACAACGGACTCAAGAAAAGCTTCTTCCACAAAGCCATAACCATCCTGAACCCTGCTGCACACTTTTGTAAATGTTGTTGCCCACCTCTAGGCCGGTATCCTGTGCACCTTCGGTTAAAGCTTCTTAATTTCATTCCACAATGTACAATGACAATAAAGGCTGTCTATATTATTCTATTGTAAATACCACAAAGTTTGTGTTATTCGACACAGTTTTTGTGGGATAGGACGAGGAGAAGACTCCATTTGGACCAGTTTGAGAGACAATGGACCCGAAATGTACCAGAAATGTGATTTTGACCCAGGTGAGGGATTTTTGCAGCAAAATACCACCTATATGCAAACACTACAACCTTTGACTTCAACTTAAACCTGGGGTTTTGTTCAAATCTAGCATTGTGCACAGTACAAAAAAAATAGCAAAATTTAAGTAGAAGCTTGATAAGCCTGAAACTTTTTCTCTTTTAAAAAAAATAATGAAAGAAGCTTATAATGAATGCTGGTTTGGGAATCTTAGCTTTTCGTGGTTAAGGCTCTCAACCTCAGAGGATGGCTATATTCAGGATTCGCAGGAGGTTTCTTCACGTTAAAAGTTTTGTTTATTACTTTCTACAGTCTCCATGTCCTTGATGTTGAATTAAATTATCTTTAGATAACTCTAAAAACTTACAGTTCTGTACTCTGTGGGGGAAATCTGCTGCCAGTGAATTCCTGAGCTCCTTTTCTTTATTTTGGGACAGAAGATGATGAGGCGATGAGGATACAATCATCTTAGTAAGCAGTTCTTGTTTTAACCCCTAATGTTGTATTCAGATCAAACTGGCCCGTTTACTAGAAATAAAACCGGATAACTTTCAACCTGAGACTCTATGGCCTAAAGCTTTTTTATGTGAATAACTATTATACAAATATTTTTTTAAAGAATACACAACTTACCCAGAGGTGAATTTGAAACTTATATCTTTCTGTTGTGAGGAAACCCACTGCAACACACTCTAATTATTTCATGACACTATTTACTTTGTCAGAATTTATGTTTTTGGCAATATAGATTATAGGCACCTGCAATTCAATTACAGGAACTTAAAACTCTTTAGATTTTAAAATTGATTACAATTAATGAATTTGAGCATGCCATTTTAAGTTTGACAAACTAATTATCATTGAATTTAAATCTTTAGGTATCAGTTAGATCATTTGAAAACTAGTCTATATGACTCAAAATAATGAATTTGTTAAAAACAAGGTAAATTAAAAGTTACTAGAACTTGACATTTTCATTCATTCATCATTCATTATCAACCGCTTATCCCGCTCAAGGTTGCGGGGGCTGGAGCCAATCCCAGCTGACACTGTGCGAGAGGTGGGGTTCACCCTGGACGAGTCGCCAGTTGATCCCAGGACAGGCAAACAGAAACACCAGTCACTCCCATGCCACATTCACAGTCACCACTTCTTCTCTATGTTTCTGGACTGTGGGAACACAATTTCAGATGTCACTATTAGTTTTAACTCAGTTATTTGGGCATGTTGGGTTTACAGTGTACATTTTTGGTGTTGAAAGCCTGGCGCACTTACGACAGTTTGTTTCCGTTGTTTTTGCAGATCTGTGTGTAAGACGAACATTTTCACAATGTGCATCGAATATATTTAAACAAACAAAAGAGACATTTTCATTTTTTCTTAAATTGGGTCTTTTGATCTTCAGTCTCCAACGCTGCCTGTACCAGGTGTCCTAAATCTTTACAACTCACATTAACACTTTGAGTCTGACAACTTTGCTGCTGGAGGAAGTCCTCCCCTGGGCCCACTGGTTCCTCCAGCTGTTCATTTATATCTGCTGATGGTGGGACTGGTCTAAGCTGCTGAGAGGAACAACTCTGATCCCGAGCTGACAGACTGACCTTGTATGGAAACAGTGGATGGATGGAAAGGAGAAACAGTAGAGTGTGTGGGAGGAGACACAGAATCACACAGGCGAGGCTGCTGGCTTTGAAGAAGCAGGAGAACCTTCAGACATCCTGAGCTGAAGCTGGTGAAACTTCACATAAAATGATTGACTCGTAAAGTCCAACTAAGGTTAGATTGGTAGAGCATTGGCTCGGCATCAACCTCCAACAGACCAACATTTCCAGCTGACATTGGGCAGGAAGTGGGGTATTTATCTGACATTAGGGTCCAACAACATTCTGATGTCACACTGACCTTCTGAGCCAGCACAGCAGTAGAACCATCGAGTGTTGCTGGTTGAGGTCTACGGTGGTCCTGATGGTCTAATCAGTGGTCTTACCTCGGTATAAGGGTAAAGACTGCAGGAGCTATCTAGTAGGTCTGGTGAACCATCTTGTAGAAGGCTTCCTATGAGGTATCACTCAGGATAGCTGTAGCAGAGTCTCACATTTTGATCTGGAGCTGAAACAATCTTTAACTATGGTCAGACTTTAAACGGGTCAATTGCCCGACTAGCCGGCGTGTAGCCGAGGGACTGGTCAAACTTAAATATGACATCAGAACATGCTCCATGTTTGGATGTGTTCCTAATGGTGACATCAGCACGACCACAGACTTCCTCCTGTAGATCTGCTCTCTGGATCTTCGTCAGATAATCATCTGATGCAGCTGAAGAGAAATCAGAGAAAATGTCCATAAACTTGAGATTGGTCTCGATTGGATTGACTGAAATGTTAGAAATAACCTGGTGTTGGAGAAAAGCCTAAAATATCCACCAAAACGTTTTTTTTTTTCATGGAACAAAAAAATCTAATTGATTCAACTGTCCTCGCTATCAAATAGAGAAATACTAATTAATTAAACTTAATAACCCAATTGATAGGACTATAGTTGTAAAGAAATACAAAATACGTAGTTATCGCATACATCTTACATTTCATCAGTGTCCCCCTCCGTCTCTGCACTCAGGGGGATTCCCTAAAACACCTTTCTACTGTTTCATCTTTTGATGGTTTTTCATCCAACAAAGTCCGACGAATTTCTTTATTTTTTACTTCAGCCAAAGTCCTGCATTGTGTAGAAGTTTGAAATATATTCTGTCAGCCGACCATCAGCAGCTTCACTGCGTCCATCACTTCCTGTCTCTCTCAGACCGTTGTGGCGTTTGTAACACCCACATTCTGTCCTTCAGTCAGAACCTTGGTTCTTGTTTGCCTCCCAGAAGAACTTCAGTTTCTCACTGTGTGATGTTTATTTTTTAGTCTTCCTGTCTGCACCATGACAATAGTCATTAATATTCATGAGAGTCGTTTAACTGACTTTTTATGGCCAACAGTGGGCTCTGAAGCTCTACTTGGTGTATCAGACTGTATCAGACTTCTGGTGGGTTAAGATTTATAATAGGGAATCAGCTCAGGTTGTTTGTGAACTCTGATTTATAAATCACGCACATCCTATGTTTGTCCGTACGCCACTTTCTGATACAAATCCTGCGCACAGTTTGATAGATGATGTCCTGCTCTCCAAGGTAAACAGGTAGGAGCTTCTACTTAGACCACATGTCCTAATGGACTGAGGACCTTGTTCACCACTATGCTCAGAGGATTCTGAATTTGTCCAATACACTTATCAGCCATAACATTATAACCTGAGGTCACTGTTATTGTTGTCACATTTTTTCTCTGTTGATGAAAATACATTTTTTTTAAACTAATGATAATAAAATGGGTCTTTGTCTATTAGGACTGCTTATATGTAACCATTCATTGGTTTATTTGGTATCATGTATCATGTTCTCCTGATTGTCCATCAGGTTCTCCCCTGAACCTAGTTTAGTTTTGGACTCATTCCAATTCCTCCATGAAACTAAACAAACCGTGTATGAACCATGTCACATAAAGTAAAACATGCAAAGCATGCTGAATAACTTTTACCAGAGTAATACCTTGTGGGCTGTTTGCCACAACAAGGAAAATGTCTTCCAGTCTCAGCGGTTAACCTAAACTTCCTAACTTTACGTCTGTTGTGACCAATATGGATTTCCCTGAATATGGATTTCACAGGACCACATTATTTTGCGGTGCCGGCTGCTTGCAGGTGTTTAAACGCGAGAATAGTGTTTTTACTTCAAAATAAAAGTTTCAACTTCAAACTAATGCTACAGTTACTTCTTTTAAATAAAATAATGTACAAGTAACAAATAAATATGTATTTCATTACAACCCTGTTCAAAGAAAAGTAATCAAATCACATAAATTCTGAAAACAATATATTTGCGACAGTTACATGAAGGCTGACGTCAACCTGAATAAAGAAACTATAGATGGCTAACATGGAAGAGATGATCCTTTGTAGATACATCAGTGATTATCCAGGAGCCGATAAAGACGTAAACCTCCTAAGAAACCTTTTGAGCTGAAGTACACTGAAACATTGGTCTAAACAGACATTTATTTTATTATTTATTATTATTAAAGTAACTAGTTAGTTTGGCTGCCAGGCAAATGTAGTGGAGTAGATGTTAAATATGACATTACATTGAAATTCGCTAGTACTCTAGGTTGCAGGTACAGTACTTGAGTAAAAGTACTTAGTTATTATCCACCACTACCAGGGTCAACGCCACCTCTTGCCCCAATAACAACCGGAGATAAGCTTCAAGCCCACTCTGAAGACCTGAACAGGATGTTTAAGAATATTAATGCAGGAATGAATGCAGGAATGAATGCAGGAATGAATGCAGGAATGAATGCAGGAATGAATGCATGAATAGCCCTATTTGAGTACAGAATGTTTGTCCTTTGCTGCACAGAACTACAGTAATTTGTGTTGACCACTAGATGGCAGTCCAGGACAAATATGAAACCAGGTCACAGCTTTATTTATACGATCATAAAACCTCCTTCATCACTAACAGCATGAAATTGGTCAGAAGCACTTAGCAAACTGGAATGAAACCTAATCACGTTATTTATTAATATTTTTTATTTATGTATAGTTATTTATTTATGTAATCTTTATGCATTTGAATTAATTGCATCTGGGTGCGAATTCGTTGCATATTTTTTCGAAGGAATTCAGGACCGTTTTCTTTTAAATTATTATTACTACAACTTTTAAATGTTTTTATTTTCTCAACTCAGTTACTTTATCTTTTATTTTATTTTACTCATTGTTTTATACCTGTTATGTTCTACTCAGATGTGGGCAGCGCCCGGAGTTTCCGGGGATTGGGTCAGGCAAAGGGGAGATTTATTTTGTAAACATTATGGTTTTATTTATTATGAATACTATGGTATAATGAATAAAAATAAACAGGTTTAAAACAAATAAATGAAAAGAAACAGTCATTGATATTTTTTTTTGCCTGCTCTGATGTTAATTTAGATTATAAATCTGATCCAATAATAAATAAATAATTTTTTTTATTAAAAAAATAATAAATAAACTCATGTTTATTTTTGATTAATTCTGTTGCAGATTACAGGCTTAAATGTGATGATTTTGTTGCAGCTGAAGAAAAGCATGAAATAGGAGTGGATGGCAGATGATGTAATTGGACTTGAACATGGATCCAGTCTAGCTATCATCTATTTTTATATTCATTCTGCTCTCGCACACACACACCCACACACTCCTCTTCACTGGGAAGCCTGATGTGACGTCAAGCTGAGCTAAAGTATCACCATGGAAACCCTCTCCCTCCGTTCCTCCATGATCTTGGATCCATCTTGGATGTGTGAACATGAAGGCTGTATTATCACTCAGAAAAAAGTGAAGCTTCTCCATCAGTGGAGGAAGAAGGAGCGTCTGGGAGTGATGGTCAGATATTTCTGGACAGCAGCTCCATGTTTATCTCCACTGTGACAGAAATAGATTTAATTGGACCAAACACTACAACTTGAACTGGAAATTGAAGATTAAACAAACTTGAATCAATTCTCAGCATGGCAGCTCAGTTGCATTACAGCTCAGAGGTTCTAGGTTCAAATCCACATCTGGACTTGGAGATCTTTGTGTGGGTTCCATCCAGGTTCCCCAGCATTCCCCAATGTCCAAAAACATGAATATAGGTGAACTGGTGACTCATCCAGGGTGAACTACGCCTCTTGCCCAATGTCAGCTGGGGCTAGGCTCCAGACCCTCGCGACCCTGAAAAGAATAAGCTGTTATAAATAATGAATTAATGTTAGAGGATACAGAAGATGTTGGATGTTGGAAGAAACTGTATGAAATATTACCCAGAGGTAGTTTTAAGCAAACCATAGTTATGACTAAATTTTGGTGACCTTATGTCATGATGTCTTGGCATGACGTCATGAGAACATTTTCTGAAGCATTGGGAACTGACACCGATAGAGTTTCCTGGCCATAACTTTCTTAGCAATGGATAGATTTATCATTGTGCCCCACGCTGACAGTCCGTAAATGACAGATCCTTAACTGGAAGTTGATTGTATAATGGATCATGTTTATTTTTTAGATGGTTTCAGTAATCATAAAGAAACCAAATAAATTCATCTGATTGATTCTGATCACAGTAATGTACACATTACTGTTGGGCGTTGGTATGGGTGGGTGCTCTGAGTGAGCTCTAGTTTCATTTATGTATTGGTTTTATGATCCTGCCAAATTTGCAGAAGGAGGAGAACCTATGTGCAAAGGCAGTTGCTCTTCTAGTGTAAATAAAGAGGTCATCCTGTGGTGTGGCAGAAAGCACACTGCTGCCTGACAGGAAACTCTGTAAATAAGTGAATATGGAGAGATCTTTGTCAGCTGGAGTCGCTTCCTTACTCAGAATCACTGAAGTAGAAATCCCACAGATGGCTTTAATTGTACAGCAGCAGATGATGAACGTCTGCCAAAGCACACACTGGTTTATGACTGAGGCGAAGACTGCAGTCTATCCACGAACACACACACACACACTGCTCTCTGAGTGTTTACACTGCCGTATGAGGGGGGATCCTGGGAGACAGCTATTTTTAGCTCTGGTTTCATCATTCCTCTCTCTGTGAGCAGCTGCAGAAAGGAGCTGCATTCTAATGAGACCGCAGTAGAAAAACCTCCTCTTTGCCTCATAGATGCAGAGAGAAGATCCCACAGCTCACAACTCAGTTTACTCTTCACACAAATACCTTTACTATCCTCTTCTCTCATTCCTCTGTCATTCATCCAGCATCATTTGCGGTTTTCCTCATTGACTCATTGTTAAATGAGCTGAAGTTTGGAGCAGATTAAACTTGTACGAGATGCTCTAGCGCATGTTCTCTCAGCTGACCAGGCAGTGACCTCCTGTTTCAACCTGTGGTTCAGTAATGCAGGGTGAGACGTCTAACAGTGGATTCCTGCAGAGCTGCTACTGTTTCCTGCCTGGTTGCTACAACACTCTTAGCATCTCACACCTCAGACATTGCATAAAGCCCAAACCTGCTCCCCTCCATACCATCAACACTCACTGCAAACAGTACAAAGAACTGAAAACCACCCTCTGTCCTGCACTTTAAAAAAAAAGGCTACAACCTTATTATTGTGTGTGAATACAGGCGCATTTTAACGCATTCTTTCAATCAGTCACTTCTATGCCCCGTCTCCTCTTTTGGTTTTCTGAGTTTGGAAGATGGATAGCTCGAGACTCACAGTTTCCACTGATAGTAAGTCACATGTATACCCTCCTCTCTCAATAATCAGCTAGTCCTACACTGTCGTCCCTAACAGCAAGGATATATCCTTGAAAAGCCCCTAATACCTTGCGTTGTACAAGCAATCGCCATATATAACTCTTCATAAATGTGACTCATTAATAATCTCAAAACGTCAATATAGACCCAACCTAATTATTTCTATGAAGTTAGCAATATGCTCTAAGATCAGATCCCATAGTGACACAGTTAACAAATTTTTCTGAGCTCAGGAATTAAACAAGACAAATGGTGCTTGGGAAGTTACAGACAAGAAACTGTGTTTATAGCTGAAAATACCCCCTTGTGTGTGAAATATTAACAATTACAGTAAAATATGAAAAATACAAATATAGGCGGTTCATATCCTCTCGGCCACAGGTTTCCCTTCCACAGTAATAATTTTGCGTACTATTAAAGGTTCCCTAAATAATAGAAGGTTGAGGTAGCAGCTCTCAGATGGTGGCAGAGAATGGATTTGGAGTCCTCACACACACCTGTCCGGGCATGAGATCAATGTAGTATAAAATATTGAATATAGTATATAAATAATGATATGATAATTCAAAGTTCATGCTCATTAACAAGCACTAGAAAAGCAGCAGAGCATGAAACCTTGCCATCGTTCAAAGTTAACATGGAGAAGAAGGCGGACAGGTGAACAGGTGATGGCATAGAATGAAAATAAATTTTCCAGAGGGACGCCGGCGTCTTCTGACTCCTGCTGGACAAGTAGTTTAGCCTTGGTAACATTAATGGTTGGTCTATCGGCAGTTTAACGCTGTTAACCCTCCTGGTGCTATCTACCTGTGTGGATATTTTGGTCCCTCTACACCTCCAGAGGATCAAAGATTCCTTCCCCCTCTCAATGCGAACCAGATTAAAATGTTACCAAACTTTTGGCACCACTATTCGCCCTGACTGAAACAGATAAACCTACCTTTTCCAAGTTACAGCAATATAAATGCAAACCAAAGTTGACGGATTGAAAGAGAAGCTCTACAACAATTCAGAAACTAGAAACTAGAGCAGACAAGGGCAGTTCTACGGTCATCATGGAAGAAATTATTATGTAGAAGAGGCACTTCATCAAATAGAGGTCCAAAAATACCACTTACCTCTAAAAAAGACAATCTTTAGGAAACAACTAAACAAATCAAAGACATCCTTGAAGACTTAAAGGAAAACATGATTCAAGAACAGATGACTTTCCTAACATGACAAAAGCCGCCCAGACCTAGACGATTCTACCTACCTCCCAAAATACTCAAACCTCCAGAAAGATGGACGGTCCCTTGTAGAATCCTACCAGGAAAACCCAATGTGTCAGACTGTGGAGGCGAAAGCTACGTGATTCCTTAATATCTAGATTGCTTCCTGACCCCCTTATCCAACCGACATCCAATTCACACCAAAAATACACTTCATCCAATGAATTTATGAACTACGCCTCCAGGAACCCGGCATGTTATTTACCACGTATGTTTACAGCCTGTACACCAACATCGCTTTCCCACCGGGACTGAAGGCAGAGGAGAAGTTTCTCAAAAGATACCCCTCCCAGAATCCACCAGATGATGACATCCTAAAACTCCTAGAGCCATACCTGAAATTACCTTAAATTGACTGGCAAACATTCTATTCAAACGCCTATGCCAACATTTACGTGGCTGAATTGGAGGAGCCCCCTGCCCAATACTTCAGATACCAGAATGATATTTAGGGCATCAGGACACATTCGAAAGAGTATTTCATGGAATTCACAGTAACCTAGTATAAATACCACTCCCTCATCATGACTGAACCTCCCACCGACCAAACCAAAACCAACTTCCTTAACGTCACCATCTTCAAAGGACCAAACTGCAGGTACTGGTACCCTCATACGAAGGTCTACACAGCAAGATCAAAATTGTTAACTCAACATTTATAGATTCAAATTCAAAACTTTCACAGTATCCACACTGGCACCATATGGAGTTTAAATTATACCTTTGAAAGTGTAACGCTCAGACAGGGCTGTAGCAAATCTAATGTAACACTAGTTCACACAGGTTAGTGTTAAATTTACTCAGCACTGTCAAACATTAACACCAGTGAGAAACAATTTAGTCAAATTCTATAGTATCTAGACCATCTTCCAATCCAGCTTCCTCTTCAAGAAGAATGGGGCACCTTCCCAACTGCAGTGTAACTTCACGGGCAGATGGTCTCTTCACTCAGAGAACAGTGGTTATAGCAGCAGTTACTTTCTGTTAGTTTTCTGAGCAGCCTGGTTCTCAACTCCTTCACTTAGCATGCCTCCTTAACTTTCCCCACCTTTTGGTCTTGTGTGGGTGGAGCTTAATTGTATTTCTACAGAGTTGGATTAACACTGATGAGATCAACTATGACAACTCCACCAATGAACACTGTTTGAATTTGAATGTGTTGAAATTTCACTTCTGAAACTCAGAAATACTAAACACTTAAATTTCTAATTTCCAGATTTTGCTGTCTACTTCAACCCCACAGACACAAAAACACTCCTCCACAGCGAGTTTCCACCCAGAACATGTCCAAGAGGGCATCTTGAAATCCCAACTCCTCCAATTTAACATCTATGCCCACGGAGGGGAGCAGATCAGGCTGATACACTCTTCTTAAGGACCTCAGAGACAGTGTCTGTTCCAGTACGTTCCACCAGGACACAAAAAAAAAAGATCTTCAAAGACGACTCCCACCAAAGAGACAAAGACGAAAAACGCTTTGTATCTCGGATCTCCACCTTTTCCAAATAAAGGCCCACCATGAGCCGAACAGGAATCTCCTGGAAAAGTTCATACTAAACAGCGACTGCTGGGTCTGACGCACCTTCAAAAATAAGTGAAAAAATTAAAATTAAAAAAATACTCCATACAAGGGGATTTTAGTGCAATTAATACAAAAAAATTTGCCGGAAGAAAAAGTGAAAAAAGAAATATTCCTTAGTGAGATTTCATGAGATAAGACGTTACGTACTGCGTACAGGAAAAGCTCTTGTTGATCTATAGTTTACTTATTTTAGGAAGTCTCTCAGAATAAAGTGGTGAATCTAAAAAATATTTTATATACATATATTCTTTTTATATTTTATTAATATTTTATGTTTTTCCCCTTAAAAGTAGCTTTTCATAGCTGCATATGTAAACGTCTTCATTTGAGGACTGAGTTAATAACTAATAAACGGTATAAATGTGACGAGACTTGAGTTCTAGATTTGAGACAATCAAGTGGCTGAAATAAAATTAAAAAGCATTTGATTTAAGCATTCTAAGTGATTTTTAGGCATTAGATAAAATGTCTCTTTACGTTGGCTGGAAATACTGATATTGAGAGTTTCATTTAAGATTGCTTGACTTTGCAGGATATTCAAGTTGCATTCTCTATGATCCAGGTCCCTGGATCTCCAGACTGAGATGTATGTGGTTCATGTCTTAAAGCTAGTGCTTCAGACAATTTGACTAGAAATTAGACAAATAAACATAGTATGATTTGGGACTTCTGTTGCACAGAATGTGACACCCTTTAGGATTTGAAGGTTAGACCCAGTTTGCAATTGTTGAGACAATGAAGGAAAGTAGAGGATGGAACTTT